>QJNU01000905.1:0-23515 GCA_004154915.1 Monosporascus ibericus
TTTCAGTGAAGTCCGAATTGATAGGGAGCTTTACTCGACTTCTGCGACGTTACTGGGCTCATTTGCATCGGGAAAGAGTTTGTCGCAAAGGCCGTGTTCTTATGAACCGACGCCCAATAAATCCGTAAGGTACTGACCGTTTTGATCGCTAAACTCGGGTCACATTATCATGCCACATAAGATACTTTGGATATCTATAGGGCTGTATCGACCGAGGAGCTGTCGTCTGCACCAGGATGTAGCCGCCAGCCTCGTGCGGCTCAAGTCACGGTCAGGTTTAAACCCCGCGTAAGGCAGGCGTGCCGCAATCATCTAATTAACGCCACACTGGTTGCACCTACTCTTCAACCCCATCAGTATTTCCCGTGCTGTCCTGGAACATTTTCAACAAAATCTCTTATGTAATGCTTATAATCGTGTTTTCTTTAAAGTCTTTCGGGATATTTGTACATAAGACAATCGAAAGAACTCAGTACTCGGCCAAATGGCTAGGCATAAAAGGTTCACATGGACAACGCAAGCCATGGGTCGCATTATTCATCCTTATAAGAAGCTTAGGTGCAGTTCGGTTAACTTCAGCAGCTGATACTTATGGCTCGTGCCAACCCTGTCAATCAGCAAGACAGAAGTGGAACTGCTGATGCTGATTTCCCCACTGTTTTGAGCTTGGCTTTGGCTGATATTAACGAACGGGCTTCGGCGTTACCAAGATATACAGCAGAAAAAGACAGCTTAAAGCTAGGGCTCCTGGCGCAGTCCATACGCTATCAATCAGCAGCTTCAACAACTCGAAAGTTGCTGATGCATGCTGATTGAACATGATTCGTCCAAGCCTGCCAAGAAAAATCAGCAATTTCCAGCCAAAAAATGTGGAGATGACTGATGCTGATACTGATTCCCCACAAGTATGGCTTGCTGAAGTTAACCGAACTGCCCCCTAAATTCAATGTCCCTTTAAGATTGACGCAAAGCGACTCCAAACGGCTGAGACAAGAATTGGCTAGTTGTTAAACACAGCGTAGTCTTGGATTCATCATCTTGGTTGTTGTTTGGAGTCCTTTTGACCGCGTCGGTCAAGGCTCATACTAATAGGTGTGGCTGGTGTAGTCCCCACCCTGAGCCACAAGTAATCTCCATCGCGTCCTCTATCTTAGGACCCCTGATATCCAACACTAGTACGCACTGGCTCGTTCTAAACAAAGTAACATCGCAAGCCCCAGAAGCGGTTCGTCCCATTAAAATGCAGCTAAGAAAACACCTAGAGCCACACTAACTATGAGACCCTGACATCACACACTGAAGCATTTGCAACTGAAGAAGGATATCTGGTTGACCTCTTAAGGGGTCCTAATAACCAATGGAAGGTAATGATACCTCCTTTAAATACTAGGAAATATACGTACAAATAGAAGAAAATGGTACCGGGTGCGGCTGAAGGTAATTTTTACAAGTGGTTAATTTAGCTAAACCAAGGCTTAAGTCGGACCCCCCCCGCACGCTCCCCCCCGCCAACACGCCACCATTTCCCATATAAAATCGACGAAATCGCATATTTATATTTAATTAACAAAAATAGATATAGATTAGCGGGGTTCTGAATTAAATTATACATTAAATAACAAAAATAATATTTAATCATTAAAAAATAATTTAAATAATGACCCTAGTAGATTAACGGTTAAACATAAAGTGTTTTCCCTTAACAGTTTCCTATATAAAATGTTAAAAAATCTGTTAAGGCATAATATCTTATATATTTTTATGAATAATGAAGCTAGAATTTCTAGCTTTTTATAATAAAAACTTTACTTTAATTGCAATATTACGGCGTCAGCCACGTTTTGATCCCTATGTTTTCCGTAGCAATATAAATATTTAAACTTTTATAGGTAATTTTTTGCAGGATATTCTTCTCCACTTTTCCTATATATAGGTGTAACTTTTTATTTATTAAGTATAATTAAATGTACTTTTCCCTTTTAAGTACCTTATATAATGCTATAAATAATTAAAAAACAATATATTTGTAAATATTTTATTTAATTAGTTATTAAGTTACTAAAATGCCTGGTAAAATGTATAGTACAATCGTTTACAGCCTTCAACGGTAAATCTAACATATAAGCAATTTTAGTTAATTTACATTTATATACTTGCTACGTACAAAGTGTAAATCCCTAAATGACAATGAAAGCCGCTTAATTTTGCCATTTTTGTATGATTTATAAAAGACTTTTGAAAATGTAGGGATTTCGGCGATTTGTATGGGAAAATGGTGGCGCGTTGGGGGGGTGGAGCGTGAGTGGGGGTCCCGACTTAGTTGTTCAGCTCCAAGCCTATGTGCAACATTCACGGAAGAGCTCATTGGACCCATGCGGAGTTTCCAAGACAAGGCATGATAAGACGTCAGCGCCATATTGTAGAGATCTCCTGTGACGAACGTTGTCGGTCACGCGCCAGGGTCAGCTGGTTGACTTTAGTCCTTGAGCAAATAATAGTAAATGAATTAGAACAAAATCCATCGCTATGGCTCAGAGGTAACCCTTCCAAGGCGATCTGCTAGGGAGGTCTTGCATCCACTCCAAAGGAAGGGAGCCAGGTCATGTGGGGTGCAGATTACGTCATGGATACTTCCAGAAATCGCAAGAAAAATCCGTCACGCGCAACTCCAACACCGAAGAACAAGAATATAAATTAACTATGGACTCCTACGATCTTCTACTACCAAAGTTATAAGAAAAAGATGGAGAGAAAGAGGTGGAGAGAGAAATAAGGGTGATACGTGGTACTATGTGCATTCTAAGAGCCCAATCACCACCACCCTCCCCGAACTATAACCGAGGCCAATCCTTGTAACCGTCGATGGCGTCGATGGCGACGCAAAAGATGAAATGATATAAGTGGAAGGCCGGTAGTCGGTCGGAAGCCATAGTACGCTTTGTTCGTTCCAGGTGATCCAGGATCTATCGCGGCTTAAGGCGTAGCCACAGTATTGTGCTTCCTGAGTTTGAACCGGATGCGGAGTTTGAGGTAACGATTGGATTCTCTTTGTTCCAGCAGCTAGATCAATACGGCCGATGTTGGTATCCAGATATAAGCCGGTATCTTCGAATGACATGGTTTGTACTGTAATGCCAAGCTCGAGCGTTTGTTGAAGGGATCCCGTTGCCGCATCCCAAATCTTGATGGTCTTTTCATCTGACGCCGACGCCAATAGCTTGGAGTCGTGAGAGAATGCAACCGACAAGACCGTACTGCTATGGCCCTCGAGCGTTTGTTGAAGGGATCCCGTTTCCGCATCCCAAATCTTGATGGTCTTATCATATGACGCCGACGCCAATAGCTTGGAGTCGTGAGAGAATGCAACCGATAAGACCGAATCTTTATGGCCCTCGAGCGTTTGTTGAAGGGATCCCGTTACCGCATCCCAAATCTTGATGGTATTATCATCTGACGCCGACGCCAATAGCTTGGAGTCGTGAGAGAATGCAACCGACAAGACCGAATCGTTATGGCTCTCGAGCGTTTGTAAGCAAGAACTCCAGGCGCTTGCTACTACAGGCTTAGTCTGTATCCATTCCGCCTCCTTCTCAAATATCTTCCGCATTAGGCAGTTAACCGGACTGAATATAAGAGCTGATGCATATGCCTGAAGTGGAGCATTCTCAATCACCCATCTATTCTGGAGAAGGAACCGGCGTGAGTCCTGGATAAGATCTAGGAGTTCGCCATAGGATGATTGTTCCTATATTGATCAGTTTCATCCTTAATCATAACGTTATGGAGACTGACTTTTAGCAAGCTCTCTAGCCTTGTCATCGAGAGAATAGCGTTCCCCATGTGTTGAATGAGACCCAAAGCCTCGAGCCAGTAGAGGAACTTTTTTCGAAGGAACTGGCCGACAGTCTCGGCCTCAGGACGGCTACGGTTGTAGGCATCGCAGAAATGGCCGATCCAATGGATACAGGAGTAGCGTATGGCCGCTAACGGATCGGGGTCCGGCGCTTTGATTTCGCCGATTAGAAGTCCAGGATGGCGCAGATTGTAAATGTCTCGGTGCAAGGTCGTAGATATAGCTTATAGCGACCGCAAGAAGATGGCGTGGTGGACGTTAGTGGGGCCGGAGGGGAAGATTGTACTGCTTGCTTTGCCGCTTAAATAGTCCTTGACTGACTGATGGATGAGGTATACGTAGTTGTCTTGGATCGTAAGGAACGAGCCGCACAAGGCTACGATTTCCCCAACATTCTTTGTTATGTTTGTAATCTCTTCTGGTAGTCCCGACAAGACGCCGAGTTCAGCGAGGCGAAGTGGACGATATGCTAGGGTAACCGTCGAAAGTACGAGCAGACAAAACTCCGGGTTCTTCCTATTCAGTTGTTGAATCTGATTCATCATCCGATCGTAGAGCTCTTGTAAGCTTGTTGGTACTTCCTCGACTACCTGAAGTATCTCCCAACTCTTTGCTCCTTGAAGCTCCTGAACAACGAGTGCTACCCAGAGGAACGTACCGGTAGCCTTCTGACGCATGATGTCTCGTACTCGATCTCTTTGCTTTGTGTCATCCTCCAAGAACCGAAGATTGGATATTTTGAAGTCAATATAAGCATTGACGGCATGAGATACTTGCTCTGCGTTCTGTGTCAGCTCGAGACTAAGCTTCATCCCCGAACTGTCCAGCTTTAGCTGCTGCTCGATATCGTGCCTATTACGGCTAGAAACGATCCACTTGACGCAAGGCGATGCAGACGAATTCTCAGCGATAAATTTAAGAAGATGTGGTAGTTCCTTCTCACACTCGTCGAGGGCGTCGATCACGATATATGCTCTGGACAGGCTTGCTTCCCGCAGCATATCCTCCAACACTTTTGACAGAGAGAAGAAGACGTTCGCGCCCTCAAAGAGCTTCGAGCGGGCGGTATCGTAACGTTTTCGTAGGTGCGAGAGGAGTGATGGGTTTTGGACGCCGAGGAGGTAGATCAGGCCCCTTAATACGGCCGTAGCGTTGTTGAGAACCGAGTTTGTGCCCTGGCAGAAGAAGTAGGAGAGGACGGTAGTAGACTGCTGGTGTGGTTGCTTCAACTGCTCTAACTGCCGCTCCAGCTCATCGACAATGGCAATCAAGAGCATCGTCTTTCCCTTCCCCGGGTCGCCCTTGATCCATAGCAGCCTGGCTTCATCGTTGTTGCGCCATCGTCGGAAGTCCTCGTGCTTGAGGATCCAGTTAGACGAGTCCTCCAGCAAGCCGCCTTTGGTCTGCTTAATACGCTTCTTGTCATCGCGGGGGTCCGTCGTGTGCAGGTCGGCCAGGCATTCCTTATTTTCTTTATCCTGTTGCATCTCCATTTGCGCCGCCGTCTGTTGCTGGAGTGCCTGACGGAAGCCGGGAAGAAGCTTCTCCTCTAGGGACTTCGCAGTTTTAACTAGGCCGTCGAGATGAGTCTTAATACTCTCGGTGTTGTAGGCAGCAGAGTCCTCGCGAACCGTTTTCTCGGCGCTATGGACGGCCTCCAGCGTGCCAGCCCAGTCGTCAAGCTTGATCACATCCCGCCAGAAGACGACGTGTCGGCTCCGGTAGTACGAACAGACGCTCTTCATCTGGTATGAGAGCAGGGTTTTGTAGAGGTCGATGACGTGCTTCTTTAGTGCATCTCGCAGTCCCGCGGATTTCCCGTCGTCTCTGTTCTCGTCAAGGAGCAGCCTCGACAGTTGCCAGTACCATTCCATCTTAGAGACGACATAGGCGATTCCTTCGCGGTTGACCCTTGTCTCCGTTATTGGATTTGCAAGCATCTTTACTGCGTTAGCATTTATAATTCTAGTCTTCGCGAAACTTACCTGCAAAGCACAACAAACGCCGGCCCACGCAAGACTAGCTTCCGGATAAGCCTTTACTACCGTATCTATCACCCCTTTTGCGGAGGACAAAGGTTGTATTCCCCCCTCGATATCTTCCTTGAATTTGGCCTCTCCCTCTATCTTCTTCAACCCGGCGGTGACAAGTCGACTCATTTGGTCCCGCCTCATATCCGGGTTTCTTTGTTCGATCTCATTCTTCTGGGACGTCAGGTCTGTGGAGCTGGGATCGCCTTCGAGTTCACGAGACAGCAGCTTCTCGTAGGTGTCCACCAGCCCGGACTCCTCCTTTTTGAGATTATCGTAGGCCCGGTTCCACAACCGTTCGGGCAGGCTTTGGAGGGTTGGAGCCGTGTCGGAAGAGACTGGTTGAGAGGATGCTGCCGGAGCAGGCGGAGGACTGGGGGAAGGGGCCGCCGAAGCCGTAGTTGCAGAAGGCGCAGGTGTTGGCGGCGCGGATTGATCGGGCAGCTCGGGCTTGGGGCCTGCGATTGTGTCAGTGGTGATTACGGCTTGTCTCCACCCAACACAGAAGTCTCTGTAATGGTTTAGGATAGTGTCTGGGCAATGGATGGATGGGCGCACCTTCTTTCTTGCCCCTTTTCAACTTGGACTTAAGCCCGAGCCAACATTTGAGCGCCATACTTTCTGTGCGGACAGGCTTCGAGAGCAAA
This sequence comes from Monosporascus ibericus, assembly GCA_004154915.1. Taxonomy (NCBI): domain Eukaryota; kingdom Fungi; phylum Ascomycota; class Sordariomycetes; order Xylariales; genus Monosporascus; species Monosporascus ibericus. The sequence continues at coordinate 6,531 of QJNU01000905.1, forward strand.
AAGGGACCCAGTATAGGAGATGTGACTCTTTCTGGAGCATAAAAAGAGTGCTGAAGACGGTGGTTGTCGATAGATTGTGAGGCCTGGTTACGTAACGGTCGCTGTACGGCTGAAGAACCCCCGCCGTACATCGAGGCTTATTGGATAACATAACGTGCATGACGCTATTGGCTCGGTAAAGGATCATATCGCGCGTGAGGCAACCCATGAAAAGCGTGTCGCCATGTCCTTTAATGGCGACGCGAGATTTGACGCGAGACGTTCCGCTACGCGTTTCACGCCATTAACTACTGTCCTGCTCAGGACAATATCTGTGGGCTAACGCGAAGGACCCGGTAGGTCTGGCTTCAAGGTACCACGGCCCACTTTACAAGGCAGACAATCGGCTGTCGGGAGCCATGGCTTGGCGCTCTGAGGGCCGTTTCTACCCAGAAGCCGGAAGTTCTACCGTACAAGGAGGCTGAGTAATGTTTTGCCCGACCTAACATAAACAGATATTTATGAGCATTTATGCTTGAAATAACACAAATGGCATATACGGACGGCCGGTTTTGTGCTAAGCAAATAAGAGGTTAAAATACCAGATACGGATGCTGCGAAAGGAACAGAAAACGGAGAAAGGGTCTTGCTTACGTTCCAGAGCAAAACGGCCCGATACCCGGGCCAGCTGTTGGACTCCGAATATGCCAGTACATGCTCTGGGATGGTACATTATATCCTAGTCCGGAGCTTGGGACAGCACATGATGTCACAGCCCGGAGTTTGGGATAGTATATGATATCCCAGCCCAGAATTGGGGATGGTACATGATATCCCAGCTTGAACTTTAGGATAGTACATTGCGTGTCCTAGCTCTGAATTCGGGATAGTATATTCCGTGTCCTAGCTCTGGATTGGGGATAGTACATAATAGCCCAGCCTGAACTTTGGGATAGTACATGATAGCCCAACCTGAACTTAGGGATAGTACATAATATCCCAGCACCGAATTTGGGATGGTACGCCACGTACTGTCCCCAACACAGGAGATCGGTCCCTGGCGGGCCCTCCAATGCCTTTCGGAACGAGTCTGATAAGCAGAGCACTTGTCCTATAAAAGAAAACGAGTCTAAAAAGCAAGGTAAAAGTAACAGGAGACCGGTCCCCTACGGGCCCGCAGATGTCGGACCTAGCTACGCAGTGGCTTAGCTAGTCTAGTGATAGTGAATATTGCTTTCAGTATCTCCGGTGTCCTTTTCTCAGCTACGGCTGGTTTTATGTGTATTTAAGGAGGCTTCGCTACCCTCACTTTCTATCTAGGACCTCTTAGAGGCCAGCCTGATAATTTATCCTTCTTCAGTTGTATATGCTTCAGTATGTGATGTCAGGGTCTCATAGCAGAGGCCTTTCAAGATAAATGTTTCGGATCGACGACGGTTTGAGTTGACCAGTTAATACCGATACCTCGTTCGTGTCCCTGGCTCATACCTCGTACACCTGTCGTCTGAGAGAATTCCGCCCTCCTCCGGGAGGGAGGAGTGCGACACAGGCGCAACGCCAGCAGCAATCGAAGACGCACCCAAGTGGTCCAAATCAACACCAGAAGCTTCAACTAGACCAGGTATACCGGTTATCATGTTACAAGGTGCTTACGGACGGAAATGGCTCGCTCGACTACTGGCGGCTCCGAAGAAGTCTAGCCAAATCTCAACTGCGTCTCTGCTACGGAAACTCCTTCAAGGCTAGAGCCTATGGTTCATGACTTCATACATTCATTAGACAGTGCTGAGGTTCTACATAAATTTCAAAGCTCGTCTCGGCGTCCCGAATTCTTGTCAGGATATCCCTCGAACCACATGTACACTATCTAATCTTGATCCTCTGAATTTCCCAATTAGAGGGCAAGCTCTCTATATCCATTATTCCCTCCACGTACGCATGACTAACGAGGCAATAATGTTCCTCCGTCTTCTCAAGTAAATATGGAATAGATGTGCCTCCAATAATGGCGACTACTTGTCCCGGTTTGACAGCTTCCGCTGGAGCACGACCGAAAAAACCCTTCCTAGTAACGAAGAAATAATCTTCAATAAACACAGAGGCAAATCTGTCAAACATACTCCAGTGTTTATTGCATATTTCTAGCACCACTTTCGAGGTCGTAGGGCAGGTGGAAAAGTACTTGATAACTCGTAACCAGTCAGTGAATCGTTTCGGGAGCGCAGTTCGTGGAGCCAATGGCTGTACTCCGCTCGAGGAAAGTAAGGCGAGAAACAGACGGCGTCCTGGAGGATGAGGCTCTCCTAGTCGCCGGCGCGAAATTGCTGTTATAACAGACCATAATGCCTCGATATTTAGCTGCCTGTTGTCCAAAGGATGATCGAGCCCAAGAGAGGTATCGGGGAGAACTCGTGCTAGAAGAGGTCGTATGTCCGGATATTCGGATAGTAGTTGATCTCTTTCTAACTCATCTTCTTCCCCTGCCGTCTTTGTGACATGTTTTGGTGATCTCTGGCAGCCTAGCTCTTCACCGTCACCAACGTAGAGGCCGAATAAGTTTTGGCAGCTTTGTTTGAGCCAGTTGGTAAGTCCGATCACAACTTGGAGAACATTGAATTCGTCCCTGATAGCGTAGGTAGTATCCACTTCATCAAGTAATAGGCATCAACGAAGAGACTGGTTCGCTTAATGGTCGGGTTGCCTGGGAAATAGAGACTCGGGCGAGCGAATTCAAAGGCCTCTTCGCAATTCTCCATTATCCATTCCGGTACCCATGATGGCAAATCGAGCTTTCGCCGAGGGCTGAAGGTTTTGGAACCCCAAAGATAAAGTCTTTTCTGAGCCTAATAATATGTGAAGCAGCTTCGATGAAAACATTTTCGACCGAGTTTTGGTAGTTCGGGATTATGCCTTGACATAGGAATGGCGGTCGCACAACCCCCAGAGCGGCATAGATATGGTCATGGGCTTCAGTTTCCTTGGAATAGTTGAAGCTTGTGAGTACAATTGCTAAATCGAAGGCCCTGGGATTAGATTTGTCCATGTACCGCCGGCGGACGTCCCGAACACCCGGAACATAGCTTTTCCCCCTCAGAGGTTTAAAGCCGAGCCTAGATCGACCTTCGTAGGCTAGCCAGAAAAGATCCCAAGGGATTGTATGAGGGCCGCATCTAGGAATCCGGAGGTTCCCTCCGGGTAAAGTGGGTCCACCCCTATTCGAGGTGGCGAAGTTAGAAAAAAAACTGCTTCCTAAACCTTCCATACGCTTCCATTATTCATCCCCTGATTAATAAAGGAAATAATGGATGAATAAGTGAGTCATACGCTTAATAATACGGTTATTCACGCATATATAAAGGGCAACATCCCCAGGGCTGTTGCCGGAAGTCCATAGCACATACACATTATGAATAGACACACCTTGAGATTTCCCTTATTCCTAATTGAGTCTACCCTGTACCTTTTCACATACAAATCCATTCAGGGTAACCTCATTGCTTACTACAGGGTACCCTCACCTGTTGTCGCAACATATTCTTAGACCGCATCTCACGCAGACCTCCTGTCAGACCTAGGTGAAGGTCTAGATTCGTTAGCTAAGCCGTGGCTTACCTAGCTTTGCTACTAGTGGAGGAGGCTGCTGGATGTCTCCGGTATCGCTTCTCTCAGTTGCGACTGTTTTATGTGTACTTAAGGAGGTTCTGCTACCCTCCCTTTCCAGACAGGACCTCTTAGAGGTCAACCAGATAATATCCTCTTCATTCAGCCATATATGCTTCAGTGTGTGATGTCAGGGTCTCATACCTCCTTTGCTACTGCCACCTCTTGCATAATCCACGATCTTTGAAAGTAAGAATCGCAGAATAACTTATCAATGGCCTCCCACGCTTCTTCATCGTTGAATCTGAAGATTGTGTCATCGTCAAGTCCTGGATGTCGCTCGATACTGCGGAGCATGATGTAGTCTCGGTAGTAGGCGCGGGATTCAAGATCTTCAACCGACGGAATGATGGAACCATATTTGGGACGCTCTATTATTATGGTTGCCGTCATATTTTCAATCGTCTCGTCATCAGGGTTTCCTGTTTGGAACCGTCCCATCCCCAGCAATGCGAGGTAAGGGAGGATCTGAAATGCCACGGCAACTCCGCGGAATTCGGGGCCCAACCAGATAACTACTGACCTGGCTATGGCGTAGATGTCCCGCATGAGTGGGATTTGCTTGGACTTTTCATCGTTGTTCCCTTGGTTGATGCAAATCGCGTCCGCCCAGAGGATCCTTGGGCGGTCAGCGAAACGCAGTGCACGAAGGCCTGTTGCCAGATTGCAGGTAACTTCAAGGGTGGTGTTTCCGCAAATAATTTCGGTTTTTCCGTTTGATCCCTTCCACTCATATGACAGAGCTTCGTAGCTGAGAGAAGTGCTGAGAGTCACGCACTTGAGGCGGAACTTGATGGGATCCGATGGTTTCCCTCCACATATGGTTACAAGGCGAATTTGACGACGGCCAACGAGCTGCTTATAGAAGTCTGGCATTGCAAAAAGGTACTCGGTTCTGAGCCCAATGAGGCTGTCTTCTCCATCTAATGCCGAAGTGTCTCTTATAACCTTAATTCTATCCGTACAGTAACTGACCTCTCCCGTTGCAATTCTGGAAGCTGTCTTTTGAGGTAGACCACTCTCCGCAGTATATCCAGTGTGCTCGCTGGAGGCGAAAACCGAGCAAATGTTGGAGATGGATTTATCAGTAAGAACGTGGCGCATAATTGTGGCTTAAGGTGGCTAGTCAAAAGTGGTGAAGAGTTTGTGGTACAGGAGATCGGGCCCTGGCGGGCCCTCGAAAACCTTTCGGAACGAGCCTTGTAGTTTAGTTGGTGATTCGGCTCAGGTTAAGGCTTGAAAAGTGTGGCTCCTCTTGAGGCGCATACATTTGTGGCGTCTATGATGTGTGGTACAGGAGACCGGTCCCTACGGGCCCGCCAAAAGACCTTTCGGAACGAGACTTTCAAGTTCTGTTGGAAGAAGTTTCGTGACGGAATCAAGAGATGTTTTCGCGCATGAAGTTGGAGTTGAGGGTGATATTGATTATCTAACGAACCGAGCACTTGGATGATCGTCCCTCGTTGTTTGAGATGTAGCGCACGGACCCCCCGGACTGAGGGGCATTTCTACTCGTTACTTGGATCAATCCACCTTCATTGAACATAAGCGAAATACATCAAGTCCGAGTACGTATTCATTAAGATGGTCTCTCTAAGGTCATAATAGATACTATCCTCTATGGCGCCTATCGATTACTCGAAATGGGACAACATAGACACCGATTCCGAGCCAGAGGGCTCAGAGCCGCAGCAGCCTGTGGTGAGGGGAAATCTATCACCTGATCCAGCCATCCAACAGCCAGCTCCGTTGCCAATGACGGGAGGGAACATCGCGTCAGAGTCTATCCAAGCCGTTATCGTGCGGTGCGATGTTGAGAAACCCAAGTTCTTGCCTTGGTCTGCCATGACGATTTCTGAACATCATCCCGTCTTCTCGAAGCCCGTGGCCGATGTCCCAAGACTGATTGAGGTCCCGCTCGTCATCCACCGGGTGGGCACCGAGTCCACGAACCGGCCCGACCTTGATAACCAGATTGCCACGTACCTCAACATCAACCCGGAGTCCGGCTTCGCGCCCCCGGTGTGGCAGTCACATGTCGGTACCGTTGTGGTAGCTCGCAAGGACAAGAAGCCGTTACTGCCGCACCATCTTGAGGGCGTGTGGATGTACTGTGATCACATTCTGGACCTTTTCGGCGAGGGAGAAGGTGCGCCGAGATCGCTGTATAATCGGCCGGCCTTCGAAAAGTGGTGGGCAGGTTATTGTAAGGAGCAGAAGGAGTTTCGGCCCGGTAAGGGTGGCGAGAAGGATCCGGATGACTGGCGGGTAGTAAGGTCACCTTATGAAATGTAAGAAGGCTAAGCGTTTGATTCTGAGTGTCGCTTAGTATTCCAGCCTTCATAGCGCCGTTTCGTTTCTGCTGCGAGGCTCGAGAGTCTTTCCATGGCTTCGATGATAATGTGATCCAGTTTGTTTCCGATGAAATCCTGGTGTCGCACAGGACTGAGGAGCCTGATGCCCTTTAGTGTCGTGCACCTAGATAGCTGTACATACAGGCTGGTGAAGTCGCACTTGGATGACTCGCCATTGATGATACGATTCCCTCGGAGCTCGAGGAGGACTTCCGCGAATGTCTTGCCCTGCGCTTTATAGTCAGTGAGCACAAATGCGGGGACGACAGGTAAGCCACGGCGGCTGCATTTTGCAGGCAAAAACCTGAAGTTACGGTTGGACGGATCGAGAGTTTGTGAGATCGAGCGGACAAGTACCGTTTCTGGTGGCAGTGCAGGTATGGACAAGCCCTTGGTGTCTTTGGACTGTAAGAGTATGCCGAGTGGTGGGCCGAAGTGGATCGTTACGTCGTCAGCAAGGTGGTATCCTGGGTACTTTGGGTCGGGTATGAAGTCGGCGGCGGCAAACTCTGCCCCGTTTACGACCTTCAGACCGGTGTAGATGTTCTGGTTCACAACCACGGGCATGCCTTGGGCGTAGAAAAAGACACCAGGAACCTTGCAGGTGGAGTCATCCCCTTGCTCGATAGTCCTGGCGACCTGATGTTCTGACAGCGTGCCACTTCGCCAGGTATGTGCGGAGATGAAGATGGAGATGTGTCTCTTCCGAGAGCGAGCCCAGTCGACGACGGCTTCCATGTTGAGGGACCAGCGGCTCCGGTTCAGCGGTGTTATGGCACGCAACCCCGTACTGAACGTGATATGGGCGCGGTCGACGAGTTTTGTGTTGAGCATGAGGAGGTCCTGCTGTGTCTGGGCCCCAGCCCGTACTCTGTCCAGAAGAGCGCCCAAGTGTGGATCATCCCGCGCACGAACTTGTTCTTTAAGGAGGACGACCGTCTTGAACATCTGCCACAAACCATAGCCACGATGGTGTGAAATGGTTCCTTGTCCCAGTGCTACGACGGAAGGGTCCATCATTTTGTTGACGAGGAGACTCGTCTCTCGAACTGGAGCGAACTGGTAGAAGTCCCCCATCAGGAGCACGACGGGAATCCCGCCGAACGGCTTATCTGCACAGTCTCGGAGTGTTTGGAGGTTGCGGCTGACCTCGTACAGAGTGGCTCCTCCAAGCATGCTGACCTCGTCTGTCACGAGTACCAGCTTCTGCTTCCACATCCACTTTTTTGCCTCGGAGAAAATTGGGAGTTGTGTTTGGGGAGATCGATGGGTGTCTAATCCACAAGCAGAATGTAGTGTCGTGCCGCCGATCTGGGCCGCTGCGCTTCCTGACGTCCCTGTGATCTGAAGGTGTGATTGACCTCTCGCCCGAAATACCCATTTCAGGGCGTCGATGACCCTGGATTTGCCCGTACCTACAGGGCCGCCGGTATATTGAAGATGTTGACCCGCTGAGTCGGGATCGGCGGAGTATTTATCCAAGAACTGGCACACAAGCTGAAGAGCCATTGTTTGTAGGGAGTTGAGGGTAAAGTTTGACGCAGCAAGGCGGCCCAGTTCCACGAAGCCCGTTGCATGATTAGTATCGACGACCATTCGAGGGTCCTGTTCGACCAGATCTGGACGCTGACGTGGAATGGGAATATCTGCATCACAGTGGCGAAGAAGCATGTCGTCCAGGTCGTCGTTGCTCGTCGTGGGAGCGGCCCCCTGAGAGCCGCTCTCGATCTCATCCAGCACGCGGAGATGCAGCATACCCTGGGCCTTTGCTGCGGCTTGCACATCTTCACGAGAGAGAGTCGGATATTGGCATAGCGCGCTGTCCTGGGAGCGGCGAATTCGCTGGTAGAAATCCTGGTGACGCTGAACGAAGGGGCGGTGCTCTTCTGCTGGGTTTTCATGACGTAGATCCCGGATCAGGTCCTGCAGCACTGGCGAGTCCCTGGTGGCTTCGGAGTTCCGTACAGCGTTGTGTAGGGTTTGGAGGAGCGCTGCGTAGTTTTGTTGATGTTCAGCCGTCGTTGCAGGCTCCTCACGATAGTCGCCCTCATCAAGAGGGAATTCCACGTCGACTGTATCATCACCTTCCGACCGACAAGCCCAGAGCTTTGCATCCTTCCGAGCATCCTCGGCCGACCTTCTGAGAAGGGAGATGTTGGAGGCGTGGGATCGCAAACGGCGTGGGAGTGCGGCGGCGTGGTTCGTCCATATGTCGGTGATGTCCCCGCTCGTCTTGGAAAGGAAGTCCTCCCAGGGCACGAACAAGGCCAGGTGGAGGACGGAGTTGCTATGCAGGTTAGCACTGGCTCGGAATCAGCACGGTTGGCTTTCGGAGAGTACCGCTTGAAGTAGACCGGGTGCTCGTCTCTGTGATCGTCGCTGATGTATCCCTGGAAGATTGGCACCGCGTACTCGATAGGTCTCCGAAGTTTCTGGATCCAACCGTTGGACTCTTGGGAGGGCCCGTCAAGAGAGAGGTGAGTCTCATCGTCTTCTCGGTCGCGGCGACGCTCCAGGACGATCATGGACATGTAGTCGTAGAGGCATAGATCTCTGAAAAGCGGACCTCGGTAGGCGTAGGCATCCAGAGACAACAACGTCCGACCGCTCTCTCTGAGGCCTATCGTCTCAGGGGGTTCGTCAGCGTCCGCGTCTTCTCCGGACTGGCGACGAAGATGCAGCCACCGTCGGAAGATGGACCAATAGAGGGCGGTCAGGTTTACGAAAGACCACCGTGGCACGTTGGTAAAGTCGGTCTGATAGCCGAGCAGGTGGTAACAGACCTCCACGGCTGAGAGCTGTCTATCCGAAAATATTCGATTGGCCGTTCTCATTAAAAACTGTCGAGTTTGACTGAGGACGGCTGAGGCTTGAACGTCACGCTCTGGAGCCGATGCCTGATTCGTACCATCAGCTGATTGGTGTAGCTGTCCCAGGACTTCTCCTGCGATGACGATGCGTTTCCACATCGGCGTATCCAACTTGGTGGCGTAGTTCGTGATGTAAAAGACCATGGCCAGCCCCTTGGTCCTCGTCAAGATCATCGAGATGTCGTGGTTATGGCGGAGCCCGACCGCCATGGCCTTGTTGTACCGGTTCACCAGCGGGTGGTTGCGGCGGGTCTTGAGCAGGCCGTCCTCCGAGAAGCCTGTTTCCTCGACGATCCCCCACGGCGCTTTGAAACGGCAAGCCGTCCGCCTGTATTTATCCGCATCCTTTCCGGCCAGCCCCTTTAGAGAGTACTTGATGCAGGTAAAGGTGTGGGAATGAACCTGGCTGCAGTACGCAATGTAGTTGGACTCGGCCTCAAAGGCGGTCGTAAGAGCTTCCCTGCTGTTCATCATCTCTTCAACAGGCTGGATTGGTTTTCTTTCCTTTCGGATCGTCTGTCCAGCCTTCTCATTTAGGCATTCGTGAAAGACAGAGTTAATATACCGAATCATTCGGGCATGGTATTCCTCTTTTTGGGGATCGGCCATGTCGTCGCAGAGCGATGGCAACTGTAGATTTCCGTGAAGCCAGAGCAGTCCATGCAAGTGCAGGCTACCTCGGTCGTTCGTTTCTACCGTTGCATAATAGTGACTGATTTTCCCAAAAACTGATTCCTGGCCTGCTTTGACGTAGTGGTCGAAGAATAGGGAAATCTCGCGGTGGAAGAAGAGGACGGAGCTGACCGGATCCAGAGTGCTGAGGGCGATCCTGTCGTACCGTCCCTGAAGATCGGCCAGCAGTTCCTTCGCCATGTCGTAGTCATGCAGCCTGTGGATCGAGAGCCTGATCTTGACGGGGTTGTTGATGTCGTTAGGGTTGATGGTGAACCAAATCGCAGGTGTGCCCGCCCAAACGATAAGTGACTGTATCTTCCTCCGCATCAGCAGCCGAGTCTTATTTGAGAGCGGCTGGGCGTGGCCAAAGATGGATAGCTCGCGAAGCAAGAACGATATGTCATTATCTGTCGTCGTCTTGTTCTGGCGCATCTCCTCCTCGGCTTTCCTTAGTTGGTCTGCCGTCAGACTTTGATAGACTTGCTCGGCCTTGTTGAAAGAATTTTTTGTTATCCGGACCATGCTGATGCGGCGGTTGGAGGATCGGAGGAGGATATTAAAGACGAGGAAACAGAATACCGGATGCGTGGCGAACCGACCCTTGTGTCGCTGGAGCACATACTTTGCCCAGTAAATGAGTGAGTGGTTTGAAGGAGGGTTGTGGACAGGCTCCGAGGCATGTTGTTGGCGGCTCTCCGTGTTGGTCGTCGCCTTCGGGCCCCCCTTTCCCCACGGGAAAAGCTTAGGGAACGTCCTTGGGAAGAAGTCCTCATGCAGGTTGTCGGCGAAGTCGGAGCCGCGCTCCACGCGGATGAACGGCTGTTCTCCCGCAGTTTCTACATCTATTCCGCATGGCTGAGAGCTCTCGTCAGTTCGGCGTCTGTCCGTTTGCATAGCATCTGCTAGGAAGGACAGCTTATCGGACTCCGAGAATGTGGCAGGCTCGTCAAGAGGAAACATGCCGGAGGACGACGTCTCATAGACGACGTCGCCGTTAGCATCGGTTTGGACTTGGTCAAGAACAGAAGTGTCGAGTCCTCCAGGCGGGTGGTGCTCGTCGCCCGGGTCAGGTCGCGCTGAATTGAGGAGTTCTTCAATACTTGTTGACTGGTTTTCCGGCAGTCCCCTGTCCGTGGCCGGGACGATGTGGTCCGTCCGTGTCTTTTCGCCAATCGAGGGTTCTTCTCGTCGTATCATTTTAAGGATGGCGGTTGGGACGTTGGAGCTACCCTCGTACTGCCAACCGTCTACCTCGCCATGGTTGATTGCGACATGCTTGTAGAGGGGGTTGTTCTTCTGAAGCCATACCAGAGCTTTTCTGACAACGGTCTTGCGGACCTGAAGAAGATGTCCCACGTTTGTAGGGCTAGGCTTGCTTGAGCCGCTCCAGGAGACGTGGATATTCTCGATCGCCTCCAGTAGCGGATGGGGAAGTACTGTCGCTACAAGGTCGTCAACCTTGTTCGGAAACACGACGATGTGGCCCTTCACGTGTTTCCTATAATTAAGGCCGGAAGGAGCCTTGTTGTCGACGGTGAACTTTGTAATGTACCCGAATGGAGCCTGGAGGGCGATCAGTCTTTCCTCGACGGGGGAGAGGTCATCGAGCTCTTTTGGGTACCGGTGCTCGCATCCGATATGCATGTTGTTGACTGAGCAGGCCTTGGGTAGTCTTCCGTTCTGCAGACCAGCGCGACATTCGCGGCATACGTTAACACCCCCCTCGCCGTCTTGTGGCAGGCATTTCGTGCACAGCTGAAGAGCCCTCGTTGCCTGCATCAAGGACGGGGCCAACTGGCTCCGCCACTGAACCGTCGAGAGTTCCCTAGGAGCTTGCTTCCTATAACAGAAGACGCAATGAGAAATCGGTAGGGTATTTTCATCCGTGAATGCTTGGTAGAATGACTTGGCCGCTTCCACTTGCGCAGCAAGCGGGACTTCCTTGCACCAGGATCTTGATAGCGACGCCTCCTCTTTGTCTCGAAAGCAAGCCTCATAATGTTGCAGGATAGACTCGATCGACTTTCGCTGGAGCTCCGTGACGTCACCTAACGGACGCGGCCTCTTGGAGCGGCGGTCCGGCCGCGTGGGTGGTGGGGTCAACAGGCCCTCTCCTTCTCTTGGGCGTTTTGAGGAAGGCGTCCTCGGGGGACGCTGTCTCTCGTCCGGTCTGGTTAGCCGCGGCACTCGTGTCCTTAAGGGAGGCGTTCGGGGGGGAAGCTGTATCTGGTCGGGTGTCGTCAGCCGCTGTGCTCGTGCAGCGTTGGATGCCCTTTGACGAGTTCGCTCTTCCCTACGCTGGCGTGTCAGGTCCTCTATGGTACGGCGGATCTCGTCTGGGGAGACCGCCACCGGCATATTGCGACACTGAGTGGACGCGGCAAGCTGTTGTTCTCGCGGTCCGTCTTGTGCATACCGGCTATTTATTTCTTCCAATGTACGGCGCATCTCAGCAGGTGGAACCCTGGGTGGTTTTTTTCTTTGCTGGGCCTGTTTTTTAGCATGTCGGTGATCCATATCTTCCAATGTACGGCGTATCTCGTCAGGTGGAACCCTGAGTGGTTCTTTTCTTTGTTGGGTCTTACGGTCCACTTCTTCCAGTCGAAGCCTGGCCGCTGTTTGTCTTCGCAGTGCTCTTTCATGGGCATGCCGGCGATTTATATCTTGTAATGTTCGCTGTATCTCGTCGGGTGGAACGCTGACCGGGTCTTGTCTTCGCGGTGCACGTTCTTCGGCATGCCGACGATTTATGTCTTCTAATGTGCGGCGTATATCCTCAGGAGAAACCCTGATCGGCTCCTTTCGTGGCTGCATGGCTTCCTCGAGTGTCAGGGATCTTGGGATGGCCGGCGGAGATGTCTGTTGTGGTGGCCGAGATGCCCGTTGTGGTAGCTGAGATGCCCGTTGTGGTGGCCGGGCCCGGCTGAGTACGCGTCGGCCATCCAGGCTCTCCATTGTACGACGAATCTCCTCATAGGGGACACGGATGATGTCTTTTTCGGGCATGGCGATGATTGGGTTTCGCGGGTTGTGTTGGAGTCGAAGAAAACCCGCGAAGGTGGCTGTCAGTAGTGGACCGAGTCAAGAGTAGCGTCGGACAGAAGAGGACATTCCGCCTGAGACGAAGCTGCTGGGCGCGGTACTCTTGTCAACCGGAGCCAACCTTCCAGGATGTAAAGCGGATGTAGAGGATCCGGTCAGGCCGTGACACGGAGTATGGCCGAGACGACGCAGTGTGTGGAGGAGCTGAAGCGTCCACGAACCGCATCCCCCTATACTGAGGCACACGATGATGCTGTGGCGCGGGAGACCATGGGCCGCTGTTTCATGCGGTAGCATCGCATGCATTATGGCGGTCTCACGAAGACCAGCAAAGATTAATTCGTGATATGGCGCCCTGACGTTACCAAGGACAGTCGTTTTATAAGAAAGGCAATCAATGCCGGTATGTCAAGTCGGCCTTTCTCTCTGAAATTCCCCTTTCCCTTTTCTCTCTTCTCATTTCTGGTGACCGAATAGAACAGATACGGGCGCTGGTTCGCTTGTACCCATCATTTGCTGTCATTGCCGAATCGAGAAGGGACACAGCCTTTAATAGACTTTGATTCGGTCTGAGAAACGGCTACGACATCCGTCTCCCTTGCCCTTCCAATATGGCAGGACCCCCACCATCGGGCCAGGGCCACGGGCAAACTTCCCTGAACGCTCTGGGCGTACAGTTCTTCTCCAGCCTGGAAGGGCTCGAGGTAATTACGTCCCCCGATAGGCAGCTCATCCGAGGCCACAACCTCGTCGGGGCGGTTCGCCTGCAGTTCGTTAGACCGGCGTACTTTAACGACCAAGGGGGAGAGCATGCAGAAGTCCTTGACGGGCAAAGCGACCTCGACATACCATTGTCAATGCATGTGTACCCTTTCCCCGATATTGAAGAGTGGGATAGTCAATGGTTTTTCTTCGACGTGCAGCTGCACCCTTACGAACTGCATTTCCGTCGCAAAGTCGTGGATGGAGATGAATCGGTCGTCGGGTCATGGGAAGACCTGTATGGAAAGCTGGCGCAGGTCCGTGGGCAGATGTGTCTCCAACCGTACGTACGGTCTTTATCCATGTAGTCCCACGGACGGTCTGCTCGCTTTAGGCACTGACGAATACCTCAGCGTTGCAGAAAGGTCTCTGAGGCATACAGGTGGTTGCTTCCCCACCATCGCGCCGCGCGCCAGCTTTCAAGGACCCATCGATACAACAACCTTCAGGTTCAAAGCGGGGTCGTTGTCAGAACAACAGCTAAAGTGTTGCGGCTTCGTCCAATGTCAGACGTACCTGGCACCGCCCCGTGACAATGAGACGCCCCTGAAAGGGGGTCAGGCATTCCACATATTAGCGTATATGCCGTACGATCAACAACCGTGGAAGAGCCGGATCGGCTGGATGAAGAACTCGGCAGAGGGTGGCTTTGTGTCCAGAAAGTGGGTGTACGGAAGGGGAAGCATTATCGGTGTGCTGAATGTCGCACTGCTCGAGAAGGAGCCTGAGCCCGGGCAGGACATCTTGGTCGTGCTCGTTGATGAGTTTGGCTTTACCTCGAAGGCAACATTCGACGGCGGCGGCGGTAACGGCAGTGGTCTCTCCCCGCAGAAACCAAGGCAAGAGCGGGTCAAGGGTTTCAGCAGCAGCCCGGTCGGCCCTTCTTCGAGACGGCCCTCCGTGCCGTCTAGTGCTAGAACGGGGAAGGTCAAGGAGCGATCAGGGGGAGAGGTAGTGGAGGAGGCGGAATCGTCACCGATAGCGAAGCGGCTGTTCGGGCGGCAACAGGACTCAGCCGGTTCGTGTTTCCAAGAGCCCGGGAGAAGAGGGGTTCTACTAACTAATGGCTTAGCAAGTTCCGCGTCGGATGACACATCAGGGGGCGGCGCAGGTATGTGGTCACAATGAGGAACAGTCCCAGGCCATGAGACTTACTCTTACCGGCAGAAACAGAGGCTTTAGTAACGGTGGCAACGGGGTCCGAAGAAAATGAAGCGCCGATCCAAGGCAGGAACTCCCTAAAGCGAGGCGCTGGTTCGGGCAGAAACGGGACGCCGAGGAAAAGGGTAAGCTCGTGGAAGATGCAAGATGCCCAAGAAACTTAGGGTGGGGTGAATTGTTATGTGGAAGTATCAGTTTTTGTAACGCGCAAGACGATTGGCCACTCTCCCTCGAGATGAAGGCAATATGGCGGGAAGAGATTGGCTTTGGCTGAGGTTGATGAGGCTCCGGGGTTGTGAATCCTCGATTTTGGCCCAGAGGCTGTGGCTCAGTCACAAGCTGTGGCTCTTTAGATGTGGCTCGCGTAGAGGCTTAACTGTGGCTTAGTTTGGGGCTCAGTTTGGGGCTCAGTTTTGTGGCGGTGGTGGCGGTGTTCAGGGGTTGGGTTTTCGAGGGGGCGGAAGGAAGATCCTTTCGTTCCGAAAGGCACAGGCATCTCGCACGGATCATCAGGTGGTCTGAGTTTACGAAGCAGGGCGCGGAAGGAAGAACCTTTCGTTCCGAAAGGCACTGGGACTTCGAAGCATGCTTAACCGAAGGCCCAAAAATTAGGCTCCCGAGATCGCTGAGATAAGCCATTTGGTCGAGGACCCTGCATGTTACTTACTAATTAGGTATAGTCCGGTCCGCTGCCCCGCTGGCACAGCCATAATGGCCTTTGCTGAGATAATTTCACCTGATCGCGCGGGGAGACCCTTTTCTTATCTTCTTACGTCCTCCTTTTGCATCCTCCTTTTACGTCCTACATCTAGAACCGAATTATATTGTCTTTACGATTGAATTCTCTTAAATCACGCATCTCTTAGCTAATGTGAATCCCTCACACCCAGGCCCACTATGAGGTGTCCAGAATTAGGAAGTGTCTAGAACTAAGAGGTGCCCAATTTGACCCATATTAGCTAAGTATGTTCAGCCGCCGACAATTAATCAGAGGGAGTTAGCTTAAGGGAACTAGTTAGAATTTAACACAATTACAGTATTATTCGAATATGCCTTTCCTATCAATTGTGGTATTTTCGAGCGTAAACATTAAGTGCTATCTGCTGGGTGGAATTCGAATTATAGCTTGTACAAAGAATCCTGGGCCGTTCGGACTTCTGGCCCCGTATTGTAACACGCTGCTGATTACACCAAAGTGGCGACGCTATCTGGGTGGCCGAAAACCGCCATCTGGGCCCAGATTTGGACCCCTAACAATCCTTTAAATACCAAAAAGCCCTTTAGGATAGAGAACTTTGTAGACGATTATTTTAACTCTACCGTCACCTTGTGAACATGGCTGACCTTCAGCATCCGCCTAAGAAACGAGATAGAAGAGATGAGAATTTCGTTAAAGCGAGCGAAAACCTCATCCTGCGATGTCACAAAATCAGCCGTAATTACGACGCAGACGTTTACCTCTTGCTTCGCCGTAAATGCCGGCATCGCGAGTACAACTCACAGGGTCATAGCTCTTCGTGGCCACCACCGACAGACGAGGTGGTAAGTGCGATACACCGCTAAGCATGACATATTATTAATTCGAGCAGGCCAAGACGTACCCCGTACCTATCAGGAGAACCCCGGCAGATTTTATCGGATCAGGGACTCGCTGGATAAGAAAGCGCCCTAGCACGGCTCCTGGGTTATAGAGGCTCCGCGCAGGGGGGAGAGGAGAGAGGGTTTTTGAAAGCCCAGGGGCATTGCTCGATAATGACTTGGAGCCCGACGGCTAGAGGACTTATTAGAAAGACAGCCAAGGAATTGCTGGAACATTCTTTCTTCGAATCCCCTTACGAAAATCGTGTCCCGGTTATGTAAGGATAAGTGTTACCTAATAGATAATTTGAAATTTTTATGATTAGCTCTTAATTAACTTAAACAAGGGGAACAGATACCTTTATCCCGGGTTCCAATTTTGATCAGGGGTTACGTGCCATACAATATTCGCCCGGATTCGGCTAGCTGGCGGAAACCAAAAACACCAGGTTATAAGTGGAATTATATTTACCAGAGAACCAGAAATATGATATTCGTGGCTACTGCGGCGGTCTTCGGCCCCTAGTGGCTCACGCCTTAAAGTAGCATTTATGGTTATTTTTAGTACCAACCCATATTTTTTAGTGCGTTTCCGGGATTCTGGTTTGTGGTTCCCAGTTTCTCGGACTTCGGCTGCAGGAACCCGTCGAATAACTGATTATATAAAGCCGTCTTACCCCGTAGCGGTCGATCCCTGTAACTTACTTTTTTTGTTCCTCTTCTTCCTCGATCTTGTCCATATGCGTCCCGCTGGCGGTCGCAGCCATACAGGATGTCCGCCGAGGGGAACACTGAAGTCCATAAGCTTGTAAAAGTTTTCGGTATGATAAGTTTAGAAGATAATGTAAATCGAGATAACAATAGCGAGCCTGCCGGTCAGGTTACGTCGCACATTGATTCCGAG
>QJNU01000906.1:0-23503 GCA_004154915.1 Monosporascus ibericus
TCAGTGGATCACCCACAACTAGTGGGATCACCGTTTCTAGCTTCCTAGATATTAGACAATATCAGCATATCCTCTGAAGAGCTGTGCAGCTGCTCCCTAGTGTGACGGCTAAGGGGTTTAACCAACTATTAAACCTAGTCGTACGGTTTATGTTAGCAGTAGTCACCTTTTCTTCTATATTTCATCCGTGCGTTTAGAGCTGTTAGTGCTTAAGCGTGTATCATATTCAATTTTCTAACTTTTGGCGCTTTTGGCGACTTCGCCACTAACTGAGCCAAAAACACCAAGGCTAAAATCTCGCGATCGCTGGCAACCACTAGCAATCGACGAAGATGGAAGCCCTTACCACATTATAGCAACCAATTAGGGTTCCTGACGATATGGCTTAGTATACTTAACAGCCTGAGCTATTTACCCCCTTAAACTTCGTACAGTTATAACGGAATAAAAGGAAGAAACCTGCTAATATCCAGGTTTTTTCGGTAATAGACCTTACTAACGGAAAGGCCGCTAATCGACCTTAACCCAATATTACGACTTTAGCTGTTACCTTCCGATTTGACGAAATAAAACGATAAATCCAGGTTAAGAAATAAGTTATTAGGGACCTAGCCGGATGCCTGGATTCGTTCGTTAAAGATTATAAAGGTAATCACTAAACGGATTATAGGGCAGAAGTAAGATTTCTTGTTAAAATGTTCGTCGGCCACTTTAATACGGCAGATTTTTCGACCTTTAACGGGACTTTTACGCCCCCATACGGCTACTAAGCTCGCAGCTAACCAATTCGGAGACGAAAGATAAACAAATCTCCTGGGTTAATGTAGCCAAATCGGGGTATAGCTTTAACCTAAGTGGCGGTGCAAAAATTACCAAATCGACCACCAAAACCAGCTTTACCGCATCCTGGTTTTCTAATAAGGAGGATAACAAAATCCTAATCCGTTTAAGTGAAAAGCGGCAGGCCCATAAGGAGCAGCCTTTTACGCTAAGGATTATTATATATATAAAAAATTCGAAGACTTAGGGCTACAGTTGCCCGATATTCCGAATATTACGGCCACGAATACGGGCTGGTTTATCAGATTAACTACCAGACAAATTTGGGACATGCTCTTCGAACCGGACGTAAAGTAACGCCTAAACAAAATTATAAACGCCGATAATATTTAAGTACCGGAATAATAGCATACTTACGCGGTATCGAACGTACCGCATACTTTTCCGGATTATATTAATACGGGACGCGTTATTAATACGTAAAACGTTATTTATGATAAAATTTACGTATAGACCAAATATCGGCCTATTAACTGCAAGCCGTTAAGATACGGGCCCGACCCTGCAACTGGCCGCGGAACCTGGATAATCTTTTTTCTAACCCCAGTTAAGTCTTTTAAACTTTTTGATACTAGCAGGCAGTTCAGACCAATAACGAAAAAACCGGTAGCCGAACTATATAACCCAGGATACCAAGGGTATTACATTAAAGGACGATGCCAACGGGTTACGCGGTATAATAACTACGGAAACAGGCTGGACCAGCACCCGGAAGGCGAATACAACCGGCCCCCTAAATGCGCGAACTGCTAAAGTCCTCTTCAGGCAGGACACGAAAACTACGCGGCCGCCCTTAAGCAAGTCAAAGGATAGCTAGTACGGCTAACGAAAAACAAACTAAAGAACGTCCGGAAGGCGGAAGTTAAAAGATATAAGGAGGAAAATATTATACCAGAACAAAAACAGGCCACGGAAGACGGGGAACCGCCTTAACCCATGGCAAAGGAGCCCGACAAACCGCAACCGAGCCAGGCAGCTAGCGGCAAAAAAAGGACCCATAGCAGAACGACCTTTACAGGGTCCAGGCCTACTTATATACCTTCAGAGACGTACAGCTCCGGATCAGGGCCGACTATAACGTCAAAATTAACGGATACCGAAGGTAACGGTAATGTTAAAATATCCATCGAAGTGGCCATAAAAGATCGCTTACCCCGCCCTAGGGTACGAAATACCGCGACAACTAGCACCAATTAACGCAGCTTACGCTTACGCCTGGCTATAAAAGCTAAGGTAACGAATATCCAAACCACCCCCTTCGTATAATAACGGAAGATAAACGGAAATGGGGGCGCCGGCGGCGCCGTACGGATAAAGGCAAATTATTAAAATTACGTAACCTATACGTGGTTTAATACAACATTCGTAATACCTTAGTATTACATATTACCCTATTAAAGCTATACTAAATTTAAGATATAAATATAATCCAAGTTTAAAAACGCTAAGTAAAAGAAAATACGAAAATACAGAACTACCCAGGATTTAATTTTTACATATTAATAAATAGCTGGACGAACGAAAAAGAAAGGCCCCGAGTTATAACCTACGTCAAAAAAAGACGTTACCTGGCAGTATAATAACGACGACTAATTTACTTTCGAAACTTGCTATAATTAAACGTTAATAAGTACCTTATGCTTAATACGTACCGAAAGCCCCGTACGGACGTAACGGTTAATTACGTTACCAGCCTGGCACCGCCGGACAACTGCCTAATAAGGGGTAATTGGAATATATGGCATCCGTATTTCGAACCAAGGGTCGAAGGAAGGAATAAGGGAAAAGATATCGTATAATAGCTTATTACCAGCGGGATGGTCTATATAGGCATACCCGGTAAGCCCACGTATAAAGCAGGGTACGTACTGGATTTTATCTTTTCCAATATCCCTTTTACGGAAACCTTCGTATATAACGACCTTAACTTTGGATCGGATCACTTTACGCTTTTAATAATTATCCCGGGCAGAAATAAAAAGGAATAAAAGCAATACCGATTACGGGTATCGGAGCCGAACTTAAACAAGTTTGCGGACCTGATCGTAACGGGTGCAGCCTCCTTACCGGAGACGGGCCCGGCAGCCTCGCCGGAAAAGCTGAATTCCCGGATAAAAGCTATCATTTCGGTTTTCCAGCTAGCGATAAAAGTAATAGGCAAGCCGGTAATGGACCGAAGATGCCGGGCGCCATAATGGACGCAAGATTACCAAAACGCTTATCGTACTTATAAGGACTCGGAAATATATAGATAACGTACGGACCAAGGTAGCCCGGACAGAAGTTATACGGACGAACATCGGCAATTCTTATCGGTTATCCGCAGGGCCAAAAAAGATTACTGGCGGAAAGTTACCAGGACGGCTTTTACGGACGATAAACTTTATAAAATTATTAACTGGCATAAACTTAGGTCCAGGTTAAAGTCCTTACCGTTACGGATAGGAAATAAGGTAATAAAAGATACGTTTGGCAAGGTTAAGGTTTTGCGTACGGAAATCCTGGAACGATTTTTAATAGACAACGACCTAAATTATGACCCTTTGGAAAACATGAACTAATAAAGCGGCCAGTTACCTTGGGATACTACGGTAACATTTAAGGAAGCCGAAGTTCATACTATAGGGGTATCGAGTACCTCACCCGGGATAAACGGCGTTACGGTCAGATTTTTAAAGGTTAGCTGGAAGTCGGTTAAATAATACGTTAAGGACGTCTTTAAAAATGCGTTACGACTTACATACTTCCCGGCCGCCTGGCGGAACGCCAAGGTATCGATAATACCCAAGGTAGGGAAAAGGAATAAGGAATCGCCGAGGTCTTGGCGGCCTATAGCCTTACTTTCCTACCTCGGCAAAGGGCTAAAAAGGATAATAGCAAAGCGGTTAGCGTAAATCGCCTTAACGAATAACATCTTTAGCTTATAATACGGTAAAGCGTTACTTAAGCGATTAACGATAAATTTAATAACGTCTTTCGTATACGACACGAAACAAATATTCGTAACCAAACGAAAGGTTTCCATAATTATGATGGACGTATAAGGAACGTTCGATACCCTATTACAAAAACGCTTACTGGAAAGAATAAAACGTTAAGGTTGGCCGTTACCGGTATTTCGTTTTACGGAATCCTTCTTATCAGATAAGAAAGTCCAGGTACGGCTCGAATCCAAAACGACGGGCTATAGCCGGGTCCGATACGGTATACCTTAAGGTTCCCCATTCTCCTCGGTACTATATATATTATACCTCGCAAAGCTCCTATAACAGGACCGGACCTTAAGATTCGGTTATGCGGACGACCTATATTTATACAAAACATCCAGAATACGTAACAAAAACGCACAACTTTTAGCTCGGAACGTATAACAGATATTATAATAGGATAAAAAAACCGGGTTTATTTCGCCCTAAAAAAGTGCGAGCTATTACATATTATCAAAATGCAGGAAAAACACGACCCGTCGGTAGTAGTCGACGATAACTTCATAATTTACCCAGTAAAAAAACCGGAAGATAATAATAAAGCGTTAGCATTCAAATAACTTAACGTATGGTTTGATAAAAAGTTAATATTTAGGCGATACGTTTTAAAAAGGACAGGCAAAACAATACAATTTGCTTAACATATACGGCACCTAACGAATACGAAATACGGACCTTCGGCGTCCGGATTACGGAAAGCTGTAGTTACGTATATTATTCCTACGGCATTATACGGCGCGGAAGCGTGGTACGGAGGACGTATTAAGCAAATAAGAAAGAATAAGGTTAGCGCTAAGGTAGGTTGGTACGTAAGAAAAGTTTAACGGGCTCTTACCTTAATTACCAAAGCTACTCTGCCAGTATAAAGAACAACACCTACGGACGTCCTATATCGCGATTCGGGATTGCCGACGGCACAGATGGCCCTGAACCTCGCATTATGAAGATTTGCGTATAGGTTACGAACTGTCGACAAAGAGCACCTTTTAACCCAAAAAACCGAACTGGTTAAAACCATTAAGGGACGCGGGATAAAAGGTTTGCAAAATCCCAAAACCAAAGTACAGGTAACGGCAAGAATGCTACCACCCGTATAACGACCTATCCTAATCCCCCCTAAATACCCACCTAGTTCGAAAAAAAACCTTACATAAGGACTTACCAAAAAAAAAAGCTGCCGCAGCTTTCGAGGCCTGGTATACGGCTCTGCCACCGAAGGACGTTATCGTCTTTTCGGACGGTTCGCAGGATAAAACGAAAATCGGTTACGGCTTTGCGGTCTACCAAAATAAGCGACTTTTCGGTATAAAATACGGACGCCTAAACCCTTACTTTATTATCTTCGATATAAAGGTAATAGGAACTTGGAAGGGATTAAAATACGTTATTACAGGACCACCGGAAATTAACCGAAAACGAATATAAATCTACCTAAATAATACGGAAACGATTTAAGGGATTAAGGCGAATACCATTATATCCTCCCAGTAGGCATACTTAAAATTCCACGCAGTTACGGATACGCATAACGTCGGGATACGCTAAAATTCAGGATATTATAGCATAAAAGGAAACGAACTAACGGATAAACTAACAAAGGCGGGCTTAAAGCTAAAAAACGTTAACAACAACTGCATAACTATAACCTACGGAATCAAGTCCAGGGTAAAGCTACGAAATAAAGCGTAACGAAAGACGTAATAAAAAGCAACTTTTACCAAACTTTCATAACGTTACAAAGCTTAGAAACTGAAATATCATTTACGCTATCCCGATAAGCTGGAATACTTAACGAAACCGGCCTTTTACTATTATCTGGCGCTCCGTACGGGACATGGAAACTTTGGCTAGTATTACCGGAAATTCAAATACGATAACGCCGAGCTATATTATATTTGCGGTAAGCTTAAAACACCCGAATACCTAGTTTCCTGCAAAAAGGCGGCCGCTTTTTTCGAAAATTAACCATTAAAACCGAAAACGCGTTTACAAAAACCTAAAAATAAAGCTCGTTACCTAAAGGAGCTTATAAACAACCTAATCGCCTTTAAGGATTACATCGGGGTTACGAAGTTCTACGGGAATATCTATACGTAAAAGGACCGGAACGGGGTTACATTAAAGCCGTTACCGGATATCGCTCCAGACAAAGCGATTATCTTATAACGGCAAAGGTTACCTAAGGCCCTAACGATCTTCTTTAAATTAAATATAAGGAATTCGGCAGGTACTTTTGGGCGTTTTTAGGGAAGTTAAAAAGGGCGGGAAAAAGGGATGATTTTACACTTATTAATGCGCTTAGGCGCGTGATACATGGCAAATAGCTAACTGATATACCTAATTATCACAACTATAATTTGGGCTCTAGCCTTCGAAAACTCCCGTTAAGGGAAGGGGGAAAACGCTAGGCACTACCCTTGCACGGAGAAGGGAGGATATAGCTTAATACGCTGGAAACGGCGACGCGTCTACGGACAAAAACTGCTAAATAGGTTTGCATTTGTAGATAAGTTAGTTAAAGATAGCTTCACCTAGCTTAGCACGCCCTATATGCCCTAAGGGAGGATCTGGGATAGCCGCTATACGGCTTAACCCCCCGGCGTTAAATACTACAAAAAAAAAATGTTGGCATTAGTGTCGTGGGAAACTGAGCAATGATACGTTCGATAGTCACGTCTGGTAATAGCAGATTGTCAAAGGTAATCTGGGTAACCAAGTTGTATTACAAGCTGGTGATCTATCTAGGCTATGGTGATAACGAGTGTATATATCCTCATCTTGGCTCAAGGTGCTCAAGCGGCTCAAACCCTTGAGGTCGTTGAGTCCTTTGAGTCCGTATGGCGACTCGAGGAGCTCAAGTAGCTTGGCACGTTGAGTCCTTTGAGCCCGTCACGTGACCCATTGGTTTGGGTCGGAGCTGACCTTTGGAAAACCCGACCGTTTGTGTTGCAGCAAAGGCCGCTAGGTCATAACACCTAGTAAGTGTGACAAAAGTACCAGGTGACTTTTGGCTAATAGATCAACTGATTCAACCACTTTTGTTGGCGAGCTACTTTGGTGATTTCTGATCCTTCTTTGCAAGTAACGTCCTTGTTTTGTTGCTTTACGGATATTTGTAGGGGTCTTCGTAGGGGGCGAAAGACTGGAACCGGCGGAAGTAAGCGGCGAAACAGTCGGTGTACGTACAGCTGGAGGAAGTTCCAATTCGGATAGGACGTTATTAGGATCGAATAAAACAAGTCCAGCTTTCGTAAAGCCGGATTTGATATTATCGGACGTCATGGCAGCTTTAAACGCGTCGTAGAAACCGGCGAGGAAGTCTTCTTTCGTAATGTAGGTATGGTGGCGTCGCATTAAGCTTTCGATATAAAGCGAATAAGCGCGCTTTAAAACAGAAAAACAAGATACGTCAAGAGGTTAAAGCCGATGGGAAGAATGCGCGGGCATGCAAAAGGTAACAATATCGTGGTTCGCGCAGTATTCTTCGAATTCGATCGAATGGTGGCTTTCGTGGCCGTCGAGGATAAGGAGACGTTTGGTTCCTTTCGTACGCGTTCGTATATGTTTATCAAAATGTTAAATCTATTTTAAACCTAATTCGTTTGTTATCCAGCCATTATAGCTTATACCGAGCCTCTAATCGGGTGGCAATTGCTGTTTTCGATACCAGGAACTAAGGTGGTTTTTTCCTCCCAAAATAATAAATGGAGGTATAGCCCAACCTTGCGAATTAACAGCCTGTATAACTGTTACCTATTCCCGATTGCCTTGTTGCGCTTGTCTAGGTCTTCCACGTCTTTCAGCACTTGTAATTACCATGCCCGATGCCATAAGAAGCCCCATCAAAAAGCCCGTCTCGTCGAAGTTGTAGATATCCTTTTCTGCGATGCCGTATTTTGCGATTGTAACCCGAATAAGCTCGAACCATTTGCGAAATGTTTCTGGATCTTCGCACCGTATCCTTTGATAATCGATCTTTCGATTTAAACGCGTCTGGAGCTTTTTTTGCCGTCTAACAAATCTTGACGCCCAGTTAACCCCGACGCGTTCCGCGACGCGTTGGGCGAGCAGTAAATTCGCCATATCTTCAACATGCTGAAGCCGGACAGGAAACGCTCGCGTATCTAGGTCAAGTATTCGTTCGACAATGGATTTCTCTTCGGTCGGAGTTAGTTTTCGTAAACTGGAGATAGTATCGGTTTGGGCGCATTTGCCGTTATATCGCGTTTCTAAGGTAGAATGTGAGACGTTATAGATTAAACTAAGCTTTCTGTAACTAAGTTTCGGGGTTTGCGTTTTAGCCTGAACGGCTAGGTTCATCCTCGCTTCTTTTGTAAGCCGTTCCATATTGGGGTTGTTGAAAAATAAGTTGTTGAAGTTGGATGGTTAGAATGTTGGAAAAAGTG
Organism: Monosporascus ibericus; assembly: GCA_004154915.1. Taxonomy (NCBI): domain Eukaryota; kingdom Fungi; phylum Ascomycota; class Sordariomycetes; order Xylariales; genus Monosporascus; species Monosporascus ibericus. Next base: position 8,234 of record QJNU01000906.1, read on the forward strand.
TCCAGCGTACTGGTTTGTCCAGCTTAGTGGTGTGACACGTTATACGATTTTATATTAAGTATAAATTATATGTTAAAGTTTAAAGGTTATTTATTAGATAATTAATATAAAATATACATTATTATAAAAGTATTAGAAAGATTTTAAAATACTTTAATGTTAATTTTATATTAAAAGTTCATTTAACTAAGCCTAAAAGGTTAATTAATATTAAACTAATTTTCATATTAAGAGTAATTTAATTAACTATATGAGAAAATTAAAATGAAACTTAAATTCGGACGTAACTAAAACATATATATATAGAAAAACATTTTTATAACTAAGAAGAATTAAAGGAATTAACTATATAAAAAGGAAAAACTATTTACTTAGCTACTAAAAGTATTCGAACTAATCGACTAAATAAAAAACTTGATTTTAAATATATCGGCCGATATATTTTCGTTGAAAAGAATCTTAAAACTTAATTACTAATTAAAATTATTACCTAAAGTTAAACTTTATTTACCCTTTTACGTCTTTTTACTGGAATTAGTAAAAGGTATTATTAAAGTGAGTAAAGAATAAAAAACAAATAAAAAGAATACACGGATATATAAAACAAAAAAAGATTTTAAACATGCTTAAAAATAGGGAACGAAAAAAAGAAAGCCGGATTTCTCGAATACCTAATTGAATAAAAGAATTACCTAAACTTCGAAAACATCTAAAAGCTCGCTAAAAGTTTATAAACGGCTAACGTATTTTTAAAAGTTTAACCAATAATTCCAGAGCGGCCAATAAAAGTATTGTAATCCATATAATTTAAATTCGACCAATCGGTATTCTTAATATCCGATTAATTAATAAAACTAAAACGCTGCATTAATGTAATCGTATTAACTTTTAATCTTACTTATTCCAATTTTTCTTACTTTTCGAACTTGTTTAATAATTATAAGCCACGTTAAATTAATAAAAAAGACCTTTAAATGCGCCAGGGTTTTTTTATTTACGTAACCTAATGTCACAGGCCACACAGCTCCTACACCGCTACGTCAAAAGGACAGAGATTGACTGGTCGAAAGACCCAGTCAATTGTAGGAGCTTATAGCTTGGGACCCCGCAGCCCAAGCCCCACTTCTAGGCACAGCCCATTACACCTAATTAAACAAACTAAGATTTCTTTTATTTTATTTTAATACCGACGTTAAATTTTTAATTGACGTTGTTAAAGCTTTAAAGAACGGGCTTCCGCGAAAACGGTTTCCTGTTTAAAACGTTAATATTTACGCCGAATGCTTTGAAAAAAAGAAAAAGTTACGCCGGTATTATCATAAAAACAAACTCGGAAAATATATTCTGTATATCGCAAGATACTCTTCATCATTTGCGATTTTAAGCTTTTCGAAAAATACCAAAAGTAAAACATAACTTCAAAGTTCAATTTGTTAAATTTGTTAAAACTTTCTAAAAAGTCAATATAATAGCGGTTAAAAATACGAGGTTTACAATAGTCTTTTTTAATTCGATTAAATATGTTGATTATTAAAAACATACCAGGAGAGTAAAAGTAGAAAAAAGATGGCTATTTATTAAAATTACGAAGTATATAAATTAGTTTTTAAAAATACAGATCCTAAAAAGTGGAAAATTATATTATAAGTTAATGAAGCTTAGCTTTTTTAAAGGATTAGAAATTATAAAAGACCAAGTTTAAAAAACGAAATTTAGCTACCTAGCTTTTAATTACGGTGAACCCGAGTAACTAAAACCTAATCTCAAAGTAAAGGGATTTCTGATAATCAGGAGGAGTAACCGGAATTAATAATATTTAAAAGAAACGTAATCGGTCCGGATTTGTAAAAACTAGTAAAGAAATATATATTTTTATTACTTTTTTATGATTTAAATAATACCAGTTTATAGTATAACTTAGTTACTTAGATTATCTCAAATACTTGTTATTATTAAACGTAATTATCGCATAGTTTATTGCCTAGTTTTCTACCTTATTATTATTAATATAAACCGTATAGATAGATTTAATAGCTAGTTAAACCGATTAGCTGTCATATTAAATATAAACGGAACATTAAATCCGGTATTACTAATTATACTTTATATAGCCCATTTTTCTTAAGCATAAAACCTTATAATATTCCTTGCATACCGTGGTAATAATACTTAACGAAAAAGAAAAGAAATTAATCCCGTAATTCCTTAAAAGGGTTTTAAAAATTACACTCTCTTAAATAATTAAAATAACTTAAACGTTTCTTAAGATCTGATTTTTCATTGCTATGTTAATTTACGTTTAAATATTAATATATTTTGTGCCGATTTTAAAAGTTACGCCTACTTTTTTCGTATATTTTATATAAAGCGTTCAAGATTTATATTATATTAACTTTTAACATCCGCAACTTATAACCTTATAAAGACTTTTGAGACAAAACCCTACTACTTCAAATCGTAGTAAATGATTTATTATTTAACTAAAACTTGCACGTATTATATCTTACGTTAAACATTAACTTTTACAATATACGTCTCCAACGAAAAAAAACTTCTGAAAGCTTACGAAACGATTAACGTCGGACGTACATAAAATCGATAAAATTCTATATACCGCGCAAAAAATCGTGAAAACGTAAGGAAAGAAACTAATTAAACTAATTAAACTGATCCTTGAAATTACAACCTTAAAAATAAAATTATCTACTACATTGAAAAGTGAGAAGGTTTTTAATTAATAAAAAATATTGCGATAATTTAATCGTAACTATTTTACGCAGCTATAGTACCGGGCTTATGACTGTTACAGTTAGGTTAATAGTTAAAAAAGATTGCATAAAGTATGGAAAGTGTAAATTATTATTAATAATCCATGCTCTAAAAAGCAGTGGCTAGGAAGCTCTATATATAATGTAGGAGCATTGAAACAACGTTGTTACGGGGCCCCTACAGCTCCTAGGGGCTTTGATAACTCAGCAAGTAATCCCTATTCTACGACAGAAATAATAATAAAGAAAGGAATAACGATAACTATAAAAACAAGACGCAAAGGTAATAAGTATGTGAGTAAACGGTTTAACCCCTCTTAATATCATCGGCCAACTTCTCGGCAAGTAGGTCTGACTGTTGTCAGTTTAATGAAATCTATCAAGTGTAGATTGTAAATACTTACACACTTGGATCTGTGGTGCTGGGCCTGTCGGAAAGGATAGTTAGCCGACCATATTCATGAGATAATAAGGGCGAGATAATAATAGGTGGGCTCTTACCTGGCGGCAAAAACGGGAATGAAGATGAGTCGACAACCCTCACTATGAAGATGTTAGTCATATATACGGACCGTGGGGCCCACAGGAAAACCTACACTTCTTAACTCCGATTACCCTTCCGTGGTTGTCCACGACGGCCATGGGATCGGATGTCTTTCCCATCCTGTTAGAGGCGAATGCGTGGAACAATGGGTTGAGTGTGTGAATCAGGTACTCGAGGATTTCTTCATCCGTCTGCACGCCATTCCCAGGGAGGTATTCCTCCGCAATCAAAATTGGGGCCATGGCTTGGGACTGTAGCGCCTGACGTGCACGTTTGACGGCCGCGATCATAACTTCCCTGTCGGCCTGCGCCGTGAACAGGTTCAGGTCAATAAGCGGCGGGTCGCTCATGCGAGGCGATGCTATTGACACGCTTCCTCTCGACTGAGGCGCTATTAGTGTAGCTAACAAGGCAGCATAATTAGCCCCTGGGACCGGCTCTTCCCCCGTGAGGTTGCTGCGAGGGATGCCGTTCGGGTAGACACTGAAGGAGACCTCGGGCCAGTCCGCGGGTAGTTCTGACAATGCTATTCCAGTCAGTTGTTATTATGATGTCTATGGCGGCAACGGACGGGGATTTGCGACGTACCTCTCACAGTCTCTCGAGAGAATCCAGCTCGTAATTCTTGTGGAACTTTCTCCATTGCCATATAGTCACCTCCCGCGCTGGCTAGAGGTCCTGCAGCCTCATTATTGAACTCATCGATAGCTTGTGCCATGTAATCAGAATTCAAGAGCGCTGAGGCGGTCTCGACATTGACACGGTAGGAAAGGGGCACCGTGATATGATCTTCCATGTTCTGCCCCACACCTGGCCGATCTGCGATAACGTTGATATCGAATCTCTGCAACAGGGCAGCGGGACCCACCCCCGACACCTGCAACAGTTGTGGCGACTGGAACGCACCAGCTGAGAGGATTACTTCCTTCCTCGCACTGATGAAGCATGTTGTATCTTGTGTTGTTACCTCGACCCCGGTTGCTTCCTTTCTCTGATTGAAAACGATGCGCTCAGCAAGGGTATTTCTGAAGAGGGCCAGGTTATGCCGGTCTAAATAGGGGCGGAGATAGGCAGTTTCGGACGAGGAGCGGAATCCGTTGCTCTGTGTTATAGTGTTCATTTGCCATGACTGACCTAAGAGGTTGCCGTTGATGAAATGGTCCCTGCGCGGAATTCCAATAGCCTCCAGCCCTTCTGCCACCCATGTACTCCAGGGCTGAGCGTAGGATGCATACGTAACATCAAGCCCGCCGCCAGTAGCCGTGTCAACTGCATTGTACTGGGGCGTCGCGTTGCGGAATCGCACGTCCTCCCTGGGAGGACTGAAATTCATCGTCCTTCGGTAATACTTCAACATGTTGCTGTACGTATATGACTCGTCGCCAACTTGATTTGCCCACATCTCGTGGGCACTTTCAGAAGTGTGTGCATAGGCCATGAAGTTAATACTACTGCAGCCACCCAGCTAGAAGACAGTTACTAGGGAGAGTCAGTAGTAAACATACGAAAAATGACTTACAGCCTTTGCTCGATAATAGGGGAAGCTGTGGCCATTAGCCCCCTGCATTGACCCATTAGTCCTGATTCAGTGACTTTTTGGGGGTTGGAGAGAAAGAAATAAGCGCTGACAACTTGGGGAGTGGTATGGAAATTCCATGACATCTCAGGCGCCCCGGTGATAAAATTGCCTGCATAACCTGGAACCTGGCTCCAGTTACCAGAGACATCCTCAGGGAATGTTCCGGCTTCGATAACGGCAACTCTAACTGTAGGATCCTCGGTGAGTCGGTTTGCCAGCACCAAGCCAGCTGTACCTCCACCAACGATTACATAGTCAAAGCGCTGGGCCGGTTTTGAATGGGAGCAGCTAGTTGTGGGAGCTCCCATCACGGAACTGGCTTGATACAGTAGCCCGGAGGCAAAGAAAAGCAGGCTGGGGCGAGGCGCAAGCATGGCGGCTATGGCTGTTTAGATGATAGGTCGCTAAATAATGTACGAGGAACCCAGACATGAACAATGGACAAGTTGCAAATAAGCCAGGCCTAGAGGTTCGCACGTTGCTTGGCTGGGGATAATCTGTCTATACCAAACCTTGGATGACCTAGGGCTAGCCTAACGATATATATACCAGGGGAAAGGGGCCAAGGTACCTGTTCAGTCATGGGGGGCATCGTGACCTGCAGTTATACTCAGTGTCAGGCTTCAGCTGTGTAGAGCATAGCCCCCTTCTCAGAATGGTATCATACTAGTAAACTATCTCGCGTATTCATGTGGCGTGGAACAAGTTAACGCACTATCCCCGGCCCAGCCGTCGCAGCAAGACACCATGGTTACTTGATAACAGGAAAGTTTATGTCAGATGTGTTAGTTGGGACCAGGTATTCGGGTTGTCACCTATTCATGGTTAAACCTGAAGGTACCCTGGTCCAAGGCTTACAAGGCTTACAACCTCATTGGTAGAGGATCCCCAGCTCCTATCAGCTTCGACTCTATTTTGGTAACCGCCACGTGCCTGCCAAGCCTCGGATAGCGGCGCTCCTTGCAGTAAGCAAGTCCTTTCCCTCCTCGGACGTCAGCTAGGGTGTGAATTCCCTGTGGTACTGTACCTGTTCAGCCCCAAGCAGCCTTGTAAAGCCAACTGGAGCCTAGATTTGGAGCTGTACATCAGTTCACACCACTTTCCCTACGCCGCAGGATTCCGCCCCGGCGGGAATGAGACAGGTGGGTCGAAGCGTGGAGCTTTCACCCACTTCGACACGACACGCTTCTGAGCCCTGAGAAAACCCCTTGGGCGTAAACAAGGCCGAGGGGAGTACGCCCAATTTTGGTTTACGGCTAAATTGAGTGAAGGAACATGCGAAGGACTTATGGAAACGACGTATTCAGTTGTACAGAGCATAGCCATAGAGAGCGAATACAGCAAGAAGGCAACCAGCTGATGCAAAGGATAACGCCAGAATACTTTATTCTCGTATGACACTGCCTTAGAGTTCCTAGTCTTCGAAGTCAAGGCTATTTCATTGTGAGTGTACATGAACGACTCCAGATAGAGAATGGTGGATTTATTTCCATGCCAATGGTAGCAGTAGATCTCCGGCACAACGTGCTGTTGGAAAAGGCACGTGGGCCCTTGTTGCTAAGCGCTAATATTCTCTCGTCCGGGCGTTTCGTCATCTTTGACATAGAACTGATTGGGAGATCCGGGCTCTCTCTTAGAATGCTATTCAATGGAAAGTAGGATCCTCTCTGCTCTTAGACTGAACATTGTTCCCAGTTGTTCTTGGCCCCCCGCACCACTTACTCGTGAGTCCATTCGATATCAAGACGGTGACCCTTTATATCACCATTAAACCACTCAGTAAGCTCGATCTTATTCTGACATGTCCGAGCACCCTCCAGTACCTCAGTATCTATAACAGCCGTGACAGTCTCTTGTATCTCATGCACAGCGAGATTCTTTCCTATACACGCCCTGGAGCCAGCACCGAAGGGCATCATGCTCTTCTCCATGCCGGGTCGGCGAAGCCCACAGTCTGTTCCGTCGTCCAGCCATCTCTCCGGCCGAAAGGCAAAAGGCTCTGGGAAGACTTCGGCGTTGTGATGCAGGTTGTACGCGGCACATCCCACGATGGTACCAGGCGGAAGGAGGATGTCCCCAACGCGCAGTCCCGGGCCCTTTGGTACCACACGTGTTAGCCGTGTGGGGTTCGCCATTCCTAATCTCAGGCCTTCCTTGACAACGGCGCGCAGGAACGGCATGTCCCTCCCTGGTCTGCTCTGCGCGTCACGGATCTCGCACTGCAAGCGGGCGCGCGCGGCTCCATTCTGTACGAGGTGGAATAATGTCGTAACAAGCATAACCGCCGTCGAGTCGGCGCCAGCAAATATTATGGCCTGGCTCTGTGCGGTCGTCTCCTCGGACGACACGCCTGCTTGGAGGAGCCTCTCGTGGTAGTAATAATGTTTCTTCGACTTCGCTGCCGCCACGGCTCTCATAACTTCCTGCGCATAGCGATTGATCTTGGCGAATGATTCCGTAACTTCATCACTAGAATTCATGTGCTGGTATATGGGGTAAACGAGACGGAAGATTCGGTTGGGCAGTAACGAAAAGCGCGCCCATGATACAACGGCGTGTACCCAGTGGTTGGCGCTGAGCTTGGCACTCTCTCGCTGTCTTTCCTCAAGCGTGAGGTGCTTATTTTCACTTAAGCCCCCGTACCGCTTCCCGAGCAAGTATGCGGTGATGACGTCGATTGAGAGCCGCGCGGAGAGGTCCAATATGTCTGTTCTCACACGAGCTTGCCTTAACTCGGAAATCTGGTCAACGAATTCTGCCACACAACGTCCGATAACTCCGTTCGGTCCACCCTCTGATCGCACCTGCGCAGGTGAAAAAAGGGGCGCAACGGCTTTCGCACGCAGGTCTCGGTACCCAGTATCTCTGGCCGAGAAAATGGATGCAATGGGACCCATGTCGAGATTCTTGTACCTGCCATCTTTCGGAAACCCACCACCGGCAACGTAAATGTCGCGAATGGATTCGTAATTTGAAACGGATACGGAGTTGGGCGCAACCCTGAGTACCTTTGTTTTGTGCCTTTCGTGGAAATAACGCAGTAAACTGGCTTCTATCCCGAAGTAGCACACAATGTGTAGAGGCAAGGAGCTAATCTTGGCTATGAACGGGCCAGGCACATGGCTCAGGGGATGAAAGCGCACCCGATAAAGGACAAGGATTAAGACTGCTACAGCCACAAGCGCAGCAGCCAACATTCTGAAGCAAATTGGAAGGTAATACTGCCCATCAATGGTTGTGATACTGTGAATCTTACTGTTTTCATAACATTTGCAGGGAAAATTCAGCTTTAACCGTTGTTGAGAAGTCTCAGGCCCTGGGCAAAGCTACAAGTTCATGCATCCAAAACGTCCCCCTAATTCTTCAGAGCGCTTAGGCGGAATTACTCGGGGTCGGCACCAGTTTTGATTGGCCAATTTCTTAAGCCATAAGTTTTCCGACACCCTTAATCCATTTTTTATAATACAAAAAGACACTGATAAGCAATACATGCGACTCCATAAGTCAGCACAAGTACCTGAGAGCATATGTCAGATCTGTGCAACATGGGTTCTCATACGGAACCTGTTAATGGACATAATGACCAAGGCTTTGACGGGATTGTCAAGACCCTGAATGGAACAAGCCCAAAATCCTTCGCAAACGATGGTGAGAGGATCCAGGCTCTCGTAGCAGCGTACGCACTCGTGGCTCGTCTCGAGACACCATGGGATTTTGTTCTGAGACTGTGTATGGGACAGGTACGTACTGTGACGGCCTATTATTTTCCTGAAGTCCAATATGAAAGCTCACACAAACTTCAGCCGGCCCTTGGGGCCTCGCTCAAAGTCGCTAAGGATTTGAAGCTTTACGAAAAATGGCACGAGCGTGGTGACGTGGAATTAACTGGGGAACAGCTCGCAGAGATGGTGTCTTGCGACTTTAACTTGCTTAGTCAGTACCGGCAACTGAGAGAAGTGCACTTCCTCTTAGGTACTGACCAAAGACCATGACTTAGTTCGCATTCTTCGACACCTCGCAACGAATCATGTCCTTCTAGAGACTTCGAAGGGTGTCTTTAAGCCAACCGCGCTGGCTATTGCTTTTACGCAACAAGTCTTCGGAGAATGGATCAACCATCTGTTCGTTTTCTGTGATCAGTCCCGTTGGATTGTGGCTAACGTAATGATAAGATACGATGCAACGACTCCTTGTTTCTTCAGGATGCCTGAGTATCTGGCTCAGAGCGGATACAAGAATCCCGTGGATCCCACGGAAGGCGTGTTCCAGTACGCGAAAGGCTGGAAGGGGGATATGTTCCACTACTACGACGCGCATCCCGTCGAAGGCGATTCTTTCAATCATGTGATGGGTGGTGTGATGGCCCACCAAGCCGGATGGGTTGATATTTACCCCACTGAAACCCTCCTTAACGCAGATGACGAGTTGCCACTTATAGTCGATGTGGGTGGTAGTATTGGTCACGACATAGAGAAGTTTCGCAAAATGCACCCTGAGACGACTTCTCGCCTGTACCTCCAGGATAGGCAAGAGGTTGTCAAGAAGTCTGAGTCTCCCGTCAATAAACGGGGATACGACTTCTTCACACCGCAGACGATCAAAGGTAGGACCCTCTCAAAGAAGGCAGAAACCACCTTGGAGTACTAATCTGATCCCAGGCGCCCGGGCGTATTACATGCACGGGGTTCTCCACGACTGGTCCGATGAGCCGGCCCGCAAGATCCTTGAAATGCAGAAAGGGGCTTTGACGCCGGGGTATAGTAAGCTCCTGATACATGACCATATCGCGCCCGAGGGCATGGCCCATCCGCACACTACTGCATATGACCTCACCATGATGGTAATGGTGGCCGGCGGGGAGAGGACCGAATCTGACTGGCGTACTTTGTTAAAATCTGCTGGTTATAAGGCTTTGAAGATCTGGGAATCGCCACTCGCTGTGCAGAAAATCATAGAGGCTGAACTTGAGGGATAGAGTTTCCGCGACAGACCCGGCTGGGCCTTGTAACGTGGAGGCCCAGAGGTATGCTGAAGGCGTAATGACATGCTTGTTACTTATATGCTTCATGAACAATATCCACTTGTGATGTATGGAATTCCGAAGGTTTTCCTTGGTGTTCTGTTACTAGAAACATAAAGGAGATGGATCGACCGCGTGGGATGGTGCAAACATACTGCTTCCAATAAATTTGCTGCGACTTTTTGAGCTGCATTAGGTAAATCACTCCCCTAACCTCCTCTTCTTGACTTGTTCGAACTATTGCTGAAGCAATTGTGGAGATCCAGCAATATTCCAGGGAACGTAGAGTGCTAAAACAGAATGGGGACTCTTTCACTTTATATGTTGAAGCAAGTCTAACAAAGATCTTAAGCTAGCCCCAACCCCTTGGTTGCTTGTACGATACAGGGGGCCAGAGTCCGTTACAAACTCCTCTTGAATCAGCCAATGCGCGTACGCAGTCACCGAATTGATATAATAAGTCAAGAAGCCGTGTACCAACTCTGGTGATTTGCAGCAAAAACGATAACATAAACTGCTGTATTTGAAACAGTATAGCATACCTAGCTGCGTTACAATGTGCGGACTATCTATATCCCCCTTGCTGACAAACTCCTAAAAGCGCGGGGTCTCATATAACTCAGGAGTTACGTAGACCTGAAGACTCAGACTCTCGGCACCAGAGCCCTCTTTCCTCCCGATTCCAATGAATGTGAATATTCCCGGCTTCTCATCCAGCCTCCGGTGGGTACTATGTTTTCAACGGTTAGACCACTAACTTAAGGTTTAAGGGCTGGAAGAGAGGATCCACGTACAAGACATTTGCTACTCGCTCCTCGACAGTTTTCCCTCCATCGTGCCACCCGTACTTCCTCAACCAAGCGTCCACGCCCTGAGCAATCGCTTCATCATTGTGCGCGTGGGAGGCGGGGTAGAAGTATAGCTTGGGAATTGGATACGGGCTATCGGGCGAAAGAGAAAAGTACAAGGACGACGGCTTTTCCGAGAACCGCAGGCGCCGCTTTCTGCCAGCTGGGCTCTCTTCCCTCCGCTTCTCAGCCGGATATTCATACCCGCAAGCAAGACATATTAGGTCGCGGAGCTTCTGCTTGTCATCATTAAGGTCGGGGATGCGGCCGCCTAGCGTGTAATAGTCCCATATCTCGTTGAAGGAGTCGCCCCAGTACCGCATGTACACCTTCAGGCGCGCCTTCCCGGCCTTGACCAAATCGGTCGACAGACCCCGTGCGCAGATTTCGTACTGCGGATTGTCCTGCACGAAATCCTCGATCATCTTCTGCGCCAGCAGGACGTTCGGATGTGATCCGATGTCTGGGATCTGTCGGATTCCGAGGCTGAGGGCTTGGAAGCGGTTGAATCTCTTGTCTGCTGCCACGAAGTCGGGGGGGAAGTAGCTCTTGGCCATGACGGGGAGGAAGCCGGGAGCTAGCTCAGTGATCTTGGGATTGATGTCAAAGCCCAAGATGGTGGGCGTCCGGAAGCCTACCTCTGACACCAGGGCCTGTTGTCTGCTCGGAGTTTCGTGGGAGTAGACAAACCACCGAGATAAAGCACGATGCTGCCATATAATTTAGATATGGTTCTCCCACTGCTGGCGGCAGTCTGCGTGAGCAGGAAGGCTAGAAAAGTGACACTGTAAATACATACCCACGTATCATCGAACATCGGGCTCTTCTTTGCAAGCGTTTCGAGCATAGTCTCCACGTTCTCTAAGTTCAGGGGGCGCTCTTTGTTCGCTGGGCGGAGCTCAGAGAGGTCAAGGACGAACCGGACACCTGCTTTCTTGGTCGACCCCTTGAACTCAAAGCTATACTCGAAGGGATTTCCGTCCCAGCCAACCGCAGTCGGAAGGCAGCCGGGCTTAGGAGGACCACCCAGGAGTGGGCAGATAGTATCTTTGTAGAAGCCTAGGAACTGCCGCTTCGTTTCTTCTGGGTAGTCGGCCTCATCGAGCATTCTGGACAGATCGCTGCCACTTGTCCGCCACCAATATGACGGACCGTCTTCGGCGGTTGCCGCGGCGATCTCCAATTCTTCGGTCTCCACAGCATTCTTTCCCAAAGGCTGGGTGACTGGGGTCTCAACGGCGAGCATGACGTCCACAAATGAGGTGTTTAGAACAGTACTGAATGACTCTTTCTCAGCTGGGAGCTGGGTCTCAAGAGGCCCTCACTTGTCCTTGTGCAGAACAGGAGTCAGAATTACTCTTGTACTTACTATCTATATTTTGGTTTATATGAGCTATTTGCTCGGGAGTTCTCTGGTCAAGCAGCATTCCGGACGTGAAGTCTCGGCGAATGGGCTGCAATGGTAGAACTGAAACCTGCTGTCTAGCTATTGGGGCGAAAATGAGGCGCTCAGCTTCTAGTCATGGAATGTAACCGCAGCGGCGTATCGCTTGATTATTACTTGGTGTCGGCTAGCCACTTCGGTCTGATGCGGTGCACAAGTATCGCTACGAATCAGCTGACACCGAGTGTTGGTGGCAAGCTGACGATTTACAGGGGTCAGGTCGTGGGTCCAGAACTACTATGTACTTAGGTCGCTGAATCTAGCTACCTTACGGCGCAGCACAAGCGTCAGCAATCAGTTCCTCAGCCCCCAACTGTCTTGAAATGGAAGCGAGTCTTGAAGCCCCCAATCCTCCACCAACGGTTCACATCCCTGTGTCCCGGTCAACCGTTGACGTCCGAGTCACCTTTCACCTTTCCTTCTAATTATCATCCGTGCGCTTGGAGCTGTTAGTGTTTAAGCGTGCATTACACTCTTTTTCTTAACTCTTGGCACTCTTGGCAACCCTGCCACTAGTTAAATCAAAAACACCAAGGCCAAAATCTCGTAATCGCTAGCTCGTTTCCTTATGGGAACAGCTAGCAATCGACGAAATGGAGGTCCTTACTACACCACAGCAACCCATTAGGGAAGCTGACGATACGGCTCAGTATACTCAGCAACCTAAGCCACTTACACCTTCGAATCTCGCACAATCACAGCGGAACAAAAGGAAAAAACCTGCCAATGTCCAGGCTCCTCCGTTAATAGACCACACCAACGGAAAGGCCGCTAATAAACCCCAACCCGACATTGCGACTTCGGCAGTCACCTCCCGACTTGATAAAATGGAACGCCAAGTACAGGTCAAAAAGCAGGTTATCGGAGACCTAGCGGGATGCTTAGATTCGTTCGTTAGGCACTACAACGGTAATCATCAGGCCGACCACAAAGCGCAGGCGAGATCCATTGTTAAGATGCTCGTCGGCCACCTTAATACGGCGGTCTTTTCGACCTCTAACGGCGCGTTATATGCTCCTATTCGGCTGCTAAGCTCGCAACCAACCAGTTCGGAAAAAAAAGCCGCACACCAATCGTCCAAACAAGTCTCATGGGCTAACGTCGCCAAATCGGGACTTAATTCGAACCCGAGCGGCGGTGCAAAAATCGCTAAGACGTCCACCGCCAAAACTGGCTCCACCACATCCTGGGCCTTTACTAAGGAAGACAACAGGATTTTGATTCGCTTAAGCGAAAAACGGCGGGTCCATAGAGAGCAGCCTTTTACCTTAAGAGCTGCTATTTACAAGGAATTCGAGGACTTGGGACTACAACTGTCAAACATCCCAAATATTTCGGCCACGAATACAGGCTGGTCTATTAGATTAGCTAGCAGACAAGTCCGGGATAAACTCCTTAAACCGGAAACGAAACAACGCCTAGGCAAAATTACGAATGCCGACGACATTCAGGTGCCGGAACAGTGGTACACTTACGCGGCGCCGAATATACCATACACCTTCCCAGACTATATCAACCCGGGACGCGTTATTAATACGCAGGACGTCATATATAATGAGGTCTACGCACAGACCAAGCAACGGCCCGTAAGCTGCAAGCCGTCAAGACACGGGCCAGACCCTGCCACCGGCCGTGGAACATGGATAATATCTTTCCTAACTCCGGTTAAATCTTTCAGACTTTTTGATACTAGTGGCCAGTCCAGGCCGATAATGAAAAAGCCGGTAGCTAAGCTACATAACCCAGGATGCCAGAAGTACTGTTTCAAGGGACGGTACCAACGGGTAGCCCGGTGCAACAACTGTGGGGACAGGCTGGATCAGCACCCGGAGGGCGAATGCACCCGGCCCCCTAGATATGCGAACTGCCGGGGCCCTTTTCCGGCGGGACACGAAAACTATACAGCTGCCCCCAAACGGGTTAAGGGGCAGCTAATACGGCTTACGAAAAATGAGCTCAGGAACGTCCGGAAGGCGGGGGCTAAAAGGTACAGAGGAAAAAATGCTCGGTCGGAGCCGGAACCGGCCCCGGAGGACGGGGAGTTATCTCAACCCTCGGCAGAAGGGCCCAATAAACCACAACCAAGCCAGGCAACTAATAGTAAAAAGAGGACCCGAAGCAGAACGGCCTCTATAGGGTCCAGGCCTACTCATACGCCCTCAAATACGGGCAGCTCAGAATCAGAGGCTACTACGGCATCCGGGATAGCGGACCAGGAAGGCGACGTCGAAATGTCCATTATAATAGCATCGGAAGACAGCTTACCTTGCCCTAGGATACGGAATATAGCGACAACAAGCGCCAGTCAGAAATACAGCTCACGCACATACCCGGCCGCAAAAGATAAGGTCTTAAGCACCAATTCCAACCACTCCGTATGACGTCTAGAAATGAATGGGGTGGAAGGCGCAGCAAGCGCCGTACGGACAATGGCGTGCCCCCAAGGCCACGCGATCTGCGCGTGGCCTGGTGCAACACACGCAATGCCTTAGCGCCACATATCACCCTATTAGAGCTTTGCTGGGCTCGGGGTGTGGATGTGGTCCAAGTTCAAGAGCCCTGGGCAAGGGGCGACACGAAAACGCAGAACCACCCGGGATTTGATTCATATGCGCCGGTGGACAGCTGGACAGAGGAGGAGGAGCGGCCCAGAGTGATGACCTACGTAAGGAAAGGGTGCTACCTAACGGTACAGCAGCGACGGCCGGTTTATTCACGGGACCTACTATGGCTAGATGTAAATGGGTTCTCTATGCTTAACGCATACCGCGAGCCACGTACGGACGACACGATCGATTACGTTACCAGCCTGGCGCCACCGAACAACTGTCTGATAGGAGGTGATTGGAACGTATGGCATCCACATTTCGAACCAGGGATTGAAGGAAGGAATAGGGGTAAGGACATCGTACACTGGCTTACTACCAGCGGGATGGTCTATACAGGCATACCAGGCGAACCCACCCACCGGGCGGGGCACGTACTGGATCTGGTTTTCTCCAATATCCCTTACGCAGAAACCGCAGTTTGCGACGATCTTAATTCCGGCTCGGACCACTTTACTTTA
>QJNU01000907.1:0-23468 GCA_004154915.1 Monosporascus ibericus
TCCGACGGTCCCGTTAGGGCCTAGCAAAGCTTCCGCCATTTGACGGACCTGTTTCTTCGCCGGGGCGCGACCGCATACTTCTTCAAGCAATATCCAGTTAATAAGCTTCCGCTTTTCCTGATCCGAAAGCTTACGCGCGTTACTTTGGGCTTCGGAACGCGATTTGGAGCCATGGAGCCTATGTAACAGGGTCGACTGGGGTATCTCGAATCGCACGCTTGCAAGGGCTTCGGAATTACCTTCCGCAATAAAGTCCTTAGCGTCCTGAATTCTACGCTCACGGTCGAAATCAACCATCTTGACCTGAAATCAATTGATCAAACGGTTGTTGAGATATTGCAGAGTGAAGTTGTAGGGGTTGGTTGTTGTTGTGGAGAAATCTCTTATTCATTGCTAGGGTAATTCATTGGGTGGGGTCCGAGGTTAGTTTATACGACCCTGAAGCTGTCTGCGGAGCTGTGATCCCAGACGGCCCGGGACGGTACGTTGCACACTGATTAAAGAAGGCCTAGCGTGCAGCTTAATAAGCGCACATGGGATGAGCAAAAGTAAGGCTAGTAACCCGAAAGTAAGCGCCCTAAAAGCAAACGTGAAAGTTACGTCAAGCTGGGGAGACGGTATGCGGGATCGGCCTACTTATGGAGGGGGCCTATAAAGAACACCGGACCTCGTCGGCGCCCAATTGCCGATGTTACACGATCCGTACACCATGATAGTTTCTTCCCTCAGGACCTTTAGCCTCTTCTCCCGATCCCTATTGTCCAGAGGCGCATACTCAGTTCCGTGTCTTAAACAATTATCGCGCACGATGGCCACCTCCCCGAATGCCCCGCTGCTCAAACAGCCCGTGAAGCTGTCCTGCGTGCAGCTGGCGAGCGGGCGCGACAAGGCCGCGAACCTCGCCCGTGCGAGGGGAAAGGTCCTCGAGGCCGCCCGCGGAGGCGCCAAGATCATCGTCCTGCCGGAATGCTTCAACTCGCCCTACGGGACCGACTTCTTCCCCACCTACGCCGAGACGCTGCTGCCCAGCCCGCCGACCAAGGAGCAGTCCCCCTCCTACCACGCGCTGTCCGCGATGGCCGCCGAGACCCAGACGTACCTGATCGGGGGTTCCATCCCGGAAGCGGACCCGCAGAACCCGAAAAGCGAGGACCCCGAGGAGCGGAGGAGGAAGGGGAAGTACTACAACACGTCACTGACATTCGGACCCGACGGCGCGCTGCTCGCGACGCACCGCAAGGTTCACCTCTTCGACATCGACATCCCAGGGAAGATCCGGTTCCGCGAGAGCGACACGCTGTCGCCGGGCAACAAGGTGACGATCGTGGACCTGCCGGGGTACGGCCGCGTCGGCATCGCCATTTGCTACGACGTGCGGTTCCCGGAGCTGGCGACGATCGCGGCGCGGCGCGGCTGCTTCGCCCTCGTGTACCCTGGCGCCTTCAACACGACGACGGGCCCGCTGCACTGGGCCCTGCTGGCCCGCGCCCGCGCCATGGACAACCAGGTCTACGTCGCCATGTGCAGCCCCGCGCGCGACACTGGCGGGCCCTACGTCGCCTACGGCCACAGCATGGTCGTCGACCCCCTGGCCAAGGTCCTCGACGAGGCCGGCGAGGAGGAGGGCATCGTCAGCTGCGAGCTCGACCCCGCTCGCATCGAGGAGACACGGAAGACCATCCCCCTCTACACCCAGAGGAGGTTCGACGTCTACCCGGATGTCAGCCAGGGTAAGATCAACTTCGACGAGCCAGATATACCCAAGAAGGACAACTGAGTGGTGCCCTCTCAATTCTTACGGGGTTATACTGTCCAGTTGTTACATGTATGCAGCGTCATGGGATTGAATATTGCTGGGCCCCTTCAGATGGCAGCGCATATGGATATAAAGGTTGGCAAAGAGCTGCCGCGATTGATTTGTTCCCCGACGGGACAATGAACAGTCTAATACCCTTATCAATTCTTCTCAAGGTCCACCCCCTCGTCTTGCGAACAAACAACTTATTTATGAGCTATTGCGGCCCGGAGTTACATTTTTACTAGTATAGCAAGGCGGCTTCCGTCCACAAACCATAGAAGATTCAGTGCCACATATCATTACTCTGATCGGACCCGAGCTGCCTAGCCTTCATTGCGCTTAGAGACATATTTGCTCGGGAATGGTGTTTGGTGAGATCAGGAATTGGGAACTGGAAAATTAGAATCGGAGGTGGATCGAGCCTGGTGAAGTTGGTTATGTGATATAATTGGGGGCTATGTAGATAGTGGAGAGCATACCCGCTAGCAGTACAGCCCCCTTCGAAAGCCCGGCTTCTTCGACTTTTACAAGGCATATAATCTGCAACTGACCTTGTGTTGTACATCCTCCCGTCTGGCTTCATTATACATCCTACAAGGCGTCAAAGAAAACTGCAAACTTGAGGTCATCGGAAGCGAGGCAGACAGGCACAGCTCCCAAGTTGTCTTATGGGGTTCTATCGCATGCCCGCAACTAGAACATCCCAATTTATAGTTGGGGTCTAGTGATTCATGAGGGTAGTCTGTTCCAAGACACAGTAACCTGAGATACCAAACGTCAGGGAAAATGGTGAACTACAGGGTGAAAGGCAGAAGAGCGGCCCAGAAAGTAGCTGGGTAGTATAATCAATGAATAAATTACAATTAATGCCTGCTTTTCTTTAAATGCTCAGGGGCGGAGCCCTGAATATTTCATTCGAATGACTCTCGTTCATGGATCGCTCGGCCCCCCAAAAGGGGGTCTTGACAGTATCACCTGACACTAAGGCTTTTTAAGTCCTCTTTATAGCTCGCCATTACTCTTGTTTATTCTTAGTATTTAAAGTTCATGCGACTTGCCATGGGGCCGACTTCTGCTTCTTCCGTTCTATTGATCTCACACAGCAATAGTTGTCAGATCACTCTTTTCTCCTTCTAGTTCGTAGTGCTGCAACAGCAATCATCCATCTGCATTCAGTGGCGGCCTAAAGCCCCACAGGACACCATGAAGAACATCTCGAAGCAGATGGCGTTGACACGGCATCTAATATGGTTCCGCTTATGACAATATCACCAACCACGTTTTCCGCTAGTCAAGAACAGTGTCCGTACTTCCGAAGTGGCGATAGTACGGAACCTCTATAGAGCGTGGGCGGATTTCCACGGAATCCAGTACTGAGACGAGTAGTGCTACGCCTTATGTGCCTCTGCTATGGAGGCCCACTTGTGGGCTCAGTTCGCCGGAACTCTTGGGCACCCGAGTTGGAGCGGTTTAGTTCTCTGCCTCAGTTCCCTGGGGTGGGTGATCCATTACCAAGTCCATTGGGCGTATGTAACTCTCCATCTCGAGACCCGCCGTCTGTCACTGGAACCGCGGAAGACGGATGTGATTGCCACCCTGGCTCATTCTATAAATGGCAAGCCCCAGTCAGAGTTGAGGTTGGCTGGTAGGAATGGGCAATTGGTGGAGAAAGCAAGGTCTGTCATGTTCAGATTTGAAGATAACGACTATGGACTCGAGCTGCGGTCTAAACAGCGGGAGCTTGGTCCTAGGAGACGTAACAAGAAGTGCGAATACGGATTTGGAAGTCTGCTGGGACTTAGTCGGGTTGTATTTCGAGGCTGATAGGAGAAAAGGCCTTGAACAGCGGCCATATATTGGCTAAAGGAGTACTTTATCAGCCAAAGTTTCCGTATGTCTTCAAATAAGATAAGGAAATTCCTATGTGTAGTTATTCCTCCCTAAGCATGAACCTGAGCTCTATCCCGAAGACTGTCCTTTGAAAAATAGCATATCCGAAACGCCGCTAGAACCTCATAAGGCTCAGGCCTATATATGATGAAATGCTGTCAAGCATTATTATTAACGAACCTAGCGATTAGTGATATGAGGTGTAGGATCTCGGTTTTGATCAGCCGCTCTCTAAAACTGGGGTCAAGTTTCACCACCGTCAGGGTCAGGGTGAGGTTCTGGCGTCGAAACTGCTTCCACATCAGGTTCGGACTTGGGTTCCGGTTCCGGCTCAATCTCCGTCCAGTTCCGCAACGGCCAGCCGTCCGTCCCCGGTCCTTCCTCGGGCCAATTGTCCGGCAGCTCGCCGAAGTTGAAGAAATAGGTTTTCTCGCAGCCATAGTCCTCGCACTTGAGGTCGCACATGCCGAACTTCTGACAGAAGCACTCCCCGGCGTGGGGGCAATCCACGGGGGGCTGCCCCAGGATCTGGTGCCACGAGTACTCCATGACGCGGCCGGAGAACTCGTCCGTGAGCTCCGTCTTCCAGAGCCAGTTGCGGTACGACTTGTACTCCTCGACGGTCGTCCCGAGGATCCGCTCCTTGGTGACGGCGAACTGAGCGCCGCAGTGGACGCCGACGGCGTCGGGGACCGGCCTTCTCGGAAACAGCTCTGTGAAGGCTACCGCGTAGACCGCTTCGGTCTTGGCACGCTGGTCCGCATCGGGATGGTCCCACTTGACGTCTGCATTCAGGTCCGGCTTGATCTCAAGCGGGCACCCAAGTAGCCAGGAGCAACGAAGCGTGGCAAACCCGTGCTTGACGACATACGGGATTTGCAGCTTCTGTAGAGGCGGCACACCGTCTATTGTCACAATACATTAATCAGCTTAAGAAAGTCACAGGGCAAAAGCCAATGGTAGCCCTACCGTAAAGCGGATCTTCATTGTGCCACTGGTAGCGACGACCATGCAAGAATATGACGATGTCCGGAAGCTTGTGATAGTTATCGATGATGTATCTATATCAAGGTTAGCACAGTCCTGCCGCATCGAAATCTGGAGCGCCGGACGTTAGATAGACATTACTTTCATGGCCGATGTTCTTCTCCACGGTAAGAGGCGCTGTGGGGTCATCAGCGATGTATATGTGGGTTGGATAAGACGGAAAATGTTCAGGAATCCAAGAAGTGTTATCGGCCTTGACAGCTGACACCACCAACTCAATCCGGGGCGCGACCCTCGATGTTGTCGAAATCGATTGGGCAGCTGAAGGAGAGTAGCGGACCAAGCAGCCAACGACAGAAAGGAAGAAAACAGCAGCGATTAAAGATGCTCGCGGGCGGGCTACTAGGCCGAAGAGAGCCATCCTGTGTCCCTCAGGATTCCCTCAGGACCATCTTATTGCTCCTGAATGTCGCCCGCTCGCTTGTTTTTCTCGTTTTGGACAGATGGGCGTGGAAGAGATATTCTCAAAGTAGCCTTGCAAAATACGTATGTTGAGGTCAGGGGCTGAACATGTCCCAGATGGAGCCCAGGGCTGACTCACTGCGAGTACGTGATTGGCTCGTGATCCCCCTTAACACGTGATCGTGTACTATTCTAGATGTCATGGCGCTAAACCAAATCTAGTGTAATCTCAGTAATGAACCCAAGTTTTACATAGATTGAGCTCGGAGTTTCTTTCTGCCTTTATAGAAGCATATCCACCATATCTGATCAAGGGTTGAAGTGCCAGCAGTCTGAAAGGACCACCAAATTTATCGCTACTGCTCTTGATTCGCCCTTGCCAGGATAGGGGGGCGACCGCGTAAAGCTGGCACAGACCACATCAACGATGTAACCCCTTGGTATCCGCACTCCAGTACCTTCGAAATCATTGGTTAAATAAGAATCCCACGTCCGTAACCGGCGGCATTGTTTCCTATTATAGGGACGGCCCATCTATGGTATACTTCCTATTTGATGTTGGCATTGAACCAGTGTCTCTATGCAGTATACCACTAACCAGCTAGCTGGTATTACGCAACGTTGGCCGCGGATTTGCCTGCAGTTACAGATTGTATGCATCTAGGTCATGCATAAGCAAGGGCTAACACTGTAGCGACACTGACAAGAACTACATCACTCGTTCATCTTCACTCTCGCAAAACTGTCCGGCTTCCCCAAGCGTTTCGGTGACATGCGGCTTCCAACCTGCGCAGTTCTACTTGCTTTTCTGCGAAATAAAGTCTGCACCATGTTCGCTAGTCGTTGGTCTAGTGAAACACGCAGACGTGGCTCATTGCGTCAATGTTCGCGTTGCCACTCTCGGGTCTCTCGTCATTGAGTGCCCGCCCCCGTATCCAGGCTATGTTCAATCGGGAAGAGTTGTTACACAACGACCTCGACAATACCCCCCACGTACGCCATTTGAAGGCAGTTGATGCAGAGAACGAGGGAGACGTCATAACTTACGCAAAATGGGGAATTTATAAGTGCGGGCGCCCGGATCTCGAGGAATTGTGCCAACCCATCAAAGATTCTGCAAAGGAAGTCAATAGGTATGGACGGCTGAGAGAGGCAGCCCATGAGTATTTTAGTACTCGCAATGGCGAGATAGGAAATATCCTTACCTACGTGAGGCACAGTGGCCAGAGGGAAATTTTATAACGCCTCGAAGTTTACAACTTAAAACGGTCCTAGCTCTACTCGTCGAAGCTACTAACCACCGGCGACGCGGCGCTTGTCACCTCCTGGTCCAAAGCGACATTGATATGTCGGAAGCGACGGGGCTCCCGTGCTATCTTCAGGCATCGGAACAAGGAAGGCGCTTGTACCGCCACCATGGGTTTCAGATATCAATACAATTGAATTGGATCTTTCTGGATATGGCTTAGAAGGGGTCGAGAAGATGACCGCAATGATAAAGAACCCGTCTGCAGTAGGGAAGGGCCAGGACACGAATCCAACTCGTTTGCTCATGTATGGCACACTAGACAGCTATCGCAGTTAGGCTAATCGCGAGGAGAAGTTGCATAGTGTAGGAATACATATAATCATATAACGCTTGAACCGATAACGCAGTTCGAGCGCCCGATCTTTTACCATATTCCAATACGTAGAGTGTGAAAAGCGTGGATTGTCATGGATCATCCGGGGTCTAGAGAGCGGGTGGCGTAAACCTCTATATATCCGCTTGAAAGCACAAGGCGTTAGCGGCAACAGCTAATTCAAGCGGAATATCACCTGAACTATTCAATCGCTGAATATTTGACAAGAACCTCTTTCCTACCCCGATGCACCCATGCTTGCTGCTTGACCTTACAGCGGAATGCATACAACCAAGTGATTAAGATGATAGCAATCGAGACACTGCCGCAGACATTCCAGAAGTGTTCCTCGATTCCATCAGTGCCCGCTATGCCGTTACGGTTCATGCCGAAACATGAAGTGAAGAATGATAATAGCAAGAAAATGACGGTGACACAGGGGAAGACGAAAACGGCTTGTTCTGGGTCTCAGTCATGATAGTAAGCTCATTCTGCTCGATGGAGCGCATTTGAAAGAGCTAATCAGAGATAAGTCTATTAATTGTCAATCATTTCAATTGGGTCATCGACTTCCCTATCATGTGTTCCGCGAAGGCAAATCCTGTCCAAAGACGACTCTTCGTCCTGATTGCTTGGAAGCTTGACTGTCTCCTTGTCCTGGTCTTCCAGGCTGTTACAGTCTTCCCCAAACCGCTAGAAGGACCAAGTTTCTTGGTGGAGATTTCTTCTAAGACAGTAAATTCATCGATGCAGACGAGGTAGGCTCGCACCAGGTCAATCGTCTCGTTCCGTTGCCATCGATCATACCTTCACGCATTACGGGCGTAGCAGTCAGTTTCAAAGTGCCAGATTAAAGTATACGAGTCAAGGGGTTAATATACCGGTCCACGGACGATAGGCTCATAGAAATCCATCAACGAAGACACACTAGACCCCTGATGAATATTATGTGGCGTTGCGCCAACTTCGGTATCAGATACGCAAGAAGTACTCAACACATTTTCGGAACCAAGTTCTAGTTACCGTCTCGGAGAATTCGCAACAGCTTTCAGCGGATGCTGGGGAAAAGTCTTCCCGCGATAGCTCTCCCCGTCCCATCTGAATATGATGGGGAAGATTCGTAATGGCATAATCCATGCCAGCGGCCGGGGACATAGTCAAGAAAACCCTTGCTGGGTGTCAGCATGTGCGTAACGGCCTGTTAGCGTGTGAAACATACAGTGGTCTCTATTGAAGCTGCGAAAGGGGTCTCTGACAATGTATGACTCCTTGAAAGAGACTTACCAATTGAAGAAGTTCTAGCCAAGTGGTGTCTGCTAAGAGAAGTTAATACCAATGCTGGACAACAGACATCGGGTCGCATTTTTCAACCCTTTCATGATCTCAAGATCGCTCGTTGCGGTATCTTCAAATATAAGAGAACGGTCATCGGTTATCAGGAGAAGCTGTCAGATCCTGAATGCCGAAAAATGTGAGGCCCCACTCTACGGCGGGACACTGTCAGGTCTTAAATCTCACAGAAGCTGTAGATACCACTTTCTGGATCTCAGGGGCTGTACATGTATAAATAAGGGGCTTCCCCCTCAAATAGTTAGAAAACGGCGAACATCAATGTGTATTTGCTCACTACTATACTGTGAACTACACCTTATGCATTTTCGTTAGCAGAAAATAAAAAGATTTAATTTTTAGCAGTTTAGGCAATTTGGTTACCTTCTAGGTTGATTTTCCTGTCGTTCAGCTTGTACTACCATTTTTCCTAATATCAATCTGGCCTATGGACGCTTGATTACTAACAAGACAGTCTTTTCTCTGTTACCTCCACTAGTAGCCGATGCGGGATTATGTTGTTGAGATGTGAACATACCATTGCTCTGATAATCTACATGGAGAGTGCATGTGCGTGTGCAAGCTTCCACCTCATCGCCGGGCCGAGATAATCTACCTCACCAGCCCGTTAATATAAGTGCGGCTGGCAAAGGTGTGTAGGCTACGACCTATCACCTTTGAAATAAGGTGATCCGCATACTGGGTCAATTGCATGAGGTTGGACGAATGGAAAACCCAACTCGTCTAAAGTCAACTTAGACGCAGTGTGAGATAATGGAAGGAGTACAGCGGAGGGCATCTCATTATATCGGTCCCAAATAAGGTAGATCGTTGGCTAGGGACGACAAGAAAAGAAGAAAAAGGACGTACAACACCAGCGACTTGGTCGTCGACATCAACCCAGTATGAATCAGGCTCTACACCGTTTGTCTAGCGGAGAGCGGATGGGATCCCGAGTTTTCCATGTGGTATGGTCGTACGTGGAAGGTTTCGTCATAAATTGGCATTATATGTAGGTGGTTGCCATACGTGATTGCTTACGGATAACATCGAGAGGCATGGAACAGTGGCCATGACGTAAGGCTTTACAATACTTCTAGCGCCTTCGGAGTTTCCAGGACAGTCTCGAGAACAGTTAGAATGAATAGAACTTGATTGGCAGTTACTCAAGTAAAGGCAACCCCCCTCACATGCTCCTGGGCAGCGCTACCAATCGCAGCGCTTGGCAAGCAAGTCGGCTAGATCCTCCAAGTACTTCTTATCGACCACGTCGAACCCATTGAGCTCGGCGCAGTCAATATCAATGATCGCCACAAGTTTCCTCGCCCCTCCCTCACCCACGACAATTGGCACGACGATCTCGCTCTTGCTATCTCCGTCGCAAGCGATATGGCCGGGGAACTTCTCCACATCCGAGATCAGGTGCGTCGTCTGCTCCGCCGCTGCCGTGCCGCACACTCCTCTGCCGAATGGGATGACCTGGCATGCGACTTTGCCCTGGAACGGGCCAAGGATAAGCTGCGGCCTGGATTTCTGTTTGGGGTCAAGTGTGTAGAACCCTGTTGGAGAGGTGAGTGTCGTCGTTACGAGGGATCTAGGGGTTGAGTTACCTGCCCAATTTACGCGGTTGCTCGGCGAAGGGAGCGATTTATAAGCGTGCCATAAGAGTGATGCCGCGTTGGCTAGGTTGCTACAGAGTCTCAGAAAAGGTAAGACCCGGCGCAGGACGAAACGCTAAACTCACCAGACCTGCACGTGGCCAAACATGAATAATTAATTACTCTTGCGAAGTATGCTGAAGCTGGTATCACTGACCCAGTTTCTCTGCCCAGCAAGGAGGCCCTCTGCTTGTAACAGAACTTGCTTGTATGCTTGTTCCTTGGTGACACCTTCGGTGAAGGTGGACGCCTCGGCATGGACCTGCAAAAGAAGTCAACTGGCCCCTTTCACTGTGAGAGGGTTGTTTTAATCGCACCATTCTCGCTAAGAGTATAGTCCTAGGCTATTACCTTCAAAACTTCGGCATACAAAGGAAACTTGAATTTAATCAGCAGGCTATGGATACCATTGCCGGTTGCTATGTTACAGATTGCGGCATATCCATTAATCTCTTCGAAGCATCAGCGACAACAAAATTTTAAGATAGGTCAATGTTTGCGCTAATTGGCGGGAGCTGACCAAGTACCCACTAATAGAATATCGCTTACTAGTTAGTTCGTAGTACTAATGGACCTGTTACTACTCACGATAATTGTATGAGAATTTCAACCCAACTGACAAGTCATTAAGTATAAAGGAGAAGAGGCTGTTCGATCTTCCGGCGGGGCATCCTTTGATCTCCACGGCCGCCAACAGGGGGAGAAGTTAGAATTATTGCATTAGTCTTATAGGTTGATATAGCCTTGCTCGGCTAAAATGCAGCCTACCACCGCTTTAAGATCTACCCGGGCCTCGAATAAAATTCCGACTTATTTGCAATCTCGTTTCAAATTTCAAGCATTACCAAAACAAAAGGGAAAGGGAAGAAGCTCAGCCCTTAGATGACGAGCATAAGGGCCAAGGTACGATCGACTCAAGTTAAAGTGACGTAGTTTTATAGACTAGCGGCCTCCAAGGTCTTCGGCCGGTGTGCCGGAGGGTCGTGGTGGTGCCTCCAATGCACCAGGCCCTGTGGCTTGGCCAGAACCGGTATCCCTTTCAGAATGTTGAGTAGCAGCTAGCATTGATGAAGAAGTTGGGGAGCGTACTTGGTGTGAAGGGCACGACTCAAGATCAGAGTGCATGGTGAAGAGAGCATGCGGGAAATCCCCGCATCCCAGAAGTAAAGCTTCTGTCTCCCTTTTGTAGGGTAGACATTGTGCCAATGATACCGCCGGTGCATTCCCGATAGCACAGAAATCTTTCACAGTGCTGGCGTAAGCGGGAGTCAGCATTAGCTGGTTCAAAAGCATTATGACGATATCTGACGAATCCGGGATTGGAATCAAACACAATGTGGAACCAGAGCCGCCAAACGTCGTGGACACCGGTTTCTAAGCGACAAGATCTGTCATATATCGAATCTCCACTGCAGTTCAAATTCGTTCCATGGTATCAGTGAAACGTGAGACCCCTCAAATGCAAGCCTTGACTTCATTTGTCAACTGTTGTCGGAATTCAGGGGTTCCGGATGATCAAACCCCTTTTCCAAAACAGTTCCGCGTTGATCATACGTTTCCATTATTCAACCCATGGTTAATAATGGAAATCGTTGAATAATAGGTGAATAATACGCTGAATAATACGGTTATTCAGAATATATATAGCCCATATTCCCCAGCTTGTTGCTAGAAGTCCATAGCGTTGATACAGCGAATATTATAGATACTAGCGACACACCCTGAGATTTCCATCATTCTTGATTGAGTCTACCCTGCACGTTTTCACATACTAATTCTTTCAGGATAACCTCATTGCTTCCTCTAGGGTAGCCTCACCTTCTGTCGCAGCGTTTCTTACAACTGTTCATTGGATGATAAGTTGCGTTATCACTCCAAGTGTCTTATGTGTCGGTGTGTCATGATAATTCCGCCTGAGTGATTGGCAGCGACTGCATATGTGTGTAAATGATGACGTCTGTGGTTATAGACCTACGTCTCCCTGTATGAACATCTGGACGAGCCACGGTCTGCGAATACATGTTATGGTCCGATGAGTCCGGTATCGTACGATCTCACTCTGATGACTAGATCGGTCGCCAAAACTGATGCAGGCGCAAGGCCAGAATGTGGCGGAAGGAGGAGGAGTGTGGAGTAAAGACAGTTAGGGACAAGTAGGTTGAATATTTGCTAACTAGGTATACACAGGTCATCGGTACAACGGTGCATTAGGAGCTATGTTTTCAATATCACCGTCTAATTAGTACTGTGGTGAACAATTTGAAGACATCGATCCTCGGTACTCCTTCCCTTTCCAAGTCCTCTCGAACCACTTCACGCCGTTGTTATCTTCTGATCATTCCAGACTAGAAACCTACCCACCCGTCATGGCCGGTAAGAGATCGAAGCAGGCGAAAGGCTGGTCTATGTTCCCCAAATTGCACGACAACGTATCACGCCTCCTCCAAGATGACGGGCTCAACTTCAACTTCCACCAAGCTGATGAAGAACAGAGCTGCATCAAGGAACATGACACGAACGTTATGGGCCGATTCACGTGCCGAAACAAGGCCTGCGCCTCAAGCGGATGGTCGAGCAGGAAAATAGCTATCACGATACGATTGTATCCTAAAGACGAGTACAATGCAAGAGTCTATCACCAGCGCTGCATGCAGTGCAATCGACTTAGCAAGCCACGCCTTGACGATTCGTATGCGGAAAGAGTCGCTTATCGCATCAAGAAGTGGTGCAACGTACCTCTGGAACTGCCTTACTACTCGGAGCAAAGCCAGGGTCCGCACCAGCAAGACCTATGTGAGGGTTGTAGGTACGGCCATTGTAGTCACTAGGAACGGCCGCTAATGTTGAGGTAAAGTAAGTTGCTTCTGGCCATATACAATTTTATGGGAGAATTGATATCTAAGACGGCGCAACGGCATTAGATTCCTGTATCCCGGAAGATGCGCTGGTTGTGTTGGCATAGATGGGTATGGACTGAGTGATTGCCCCGCTCGACCGCCAGTGGTGGATTAAATCTGATTAGTGGTAATTACACGCAAGAGAGTGATGCTTAGATCAGTATTCCTCTCTTCCGCCAACGCGATTTCGTTCTATCTGCGAATATTGATATTTGGGCTTCGGATAAGTTGTTGATATGATTTTGCGTGCCCCGTGCTGCGAAGGAGCACGGTGTGGATTGCTTTATTAGTAGATGGCTTACATACGTACAAGCGCAATCCGCGCCTGAATACATCATATCGAAACCAACTCCATCCTGCTATATGCCTCACATTTCCGGTAGTTGTAAAACCAGGAAGCGTTTCAAAATATATGCTTCGAACCCTGCATGGTTTCCACCCCTGATGTTTCCTCGGGGACGGTCCGAACCTAGTTCGCACCTTTAGTCGGTTTAAAGTTAATCTTTTGAAGGCTAGGCTCCCACCTAACGAAAGGTTGGGGTTCCGCCAGGCTAAGGGACATACAAAACCCAAATGGGCGGATTGCAGGAAAATCTGAATGGATGGAGATGGGTGCATATTGCGGAGGCCCAGGAGTAGGTCGGGTTTACGATAAAATACGTATATTTGAAGGTATCTTTTAAGGCGGAGCGACAACTTTGGCAACGTTAAGCTCTTATTATCCCGGTACGGAATTATATCCGGCTTATAATTAAACTCACAATATTCTGGGCGATAGTGGTTTTTTAAGGCACACATATAAATTATGTATTTGCATTAACCAGCCTATTAAGTACAGCGATATTGGATATCGGACATATCCGTAATATATTAGCGTCCATATGAAAAATCACGGATTGCGTGTCCACCGGGTTGACACGCTACCGTTGATATCAACCCCGGTCAAGCCTGATAACCCCTATTCGAATATACACCTACTTTCCTGGTGTGTTACAGAAGAGTCCCTTACAAAAGCATTGAGTCCACCCTGCAAAGTTTCCCTCAGTAAAATGTCACGGCTAACCTTATATTATTTCTTGAAGTCTCACGTCTTGATGCTTAACAGACCCGAACCCCTGTACGTTCTGTATACACCTGCTTAAGGTGATCTTTGGTATATAGGCATTATGCAAGGGATAGCACGATACTTTGAATCCTTAGTCACCATGATCTGGGTTATGTCATCGCAAAGAGAAGGCATATTAATAACATCAATACTACCACACAACTGGAGGGCACTCACAAGTAAACGGAGAATGGTCGCGCCTTAGTTTCTGTTTACTGGGGATATAACAAGCTCTAAAGAGATGATTATTAAAAGGTCGGGGAAATGAGTGTTCTAGGCTAGCTTTTAGTCAGTTGACAAGTCTTGCCAGGGCCCTTACGGATTTACCGCGACTGATGATAAAAGAGGTTCTTTATCTTCGATGGCATGCATAACTACTGGATAGGTAACCCTATTTGACGGCGATCGTATAAGACAGTGACCTCGCAGGGTGCTAATTAACTCTGCATTCATGTTCGAAGGAGCCGCTAGAGGATAGAAGCAATAGGATCACATTAGATTTTAGACCAAAACTTGTGATGTTATCCTTTTTTCCAATGGGCTCTTAGAACGTGTCGTATTCCGGAAGATCCCTTGACTAACTTTTCCATGGATACGCGTGGCGGCGCTGGGCTTTGACATTACATAGATTCTTCTACGACTGTTACTGTCCGATCTTTCGCGCTCTTAGATTATGTGCCTGGATTGCGGTACCGCCTTGATAGTGGCTTAAGAGATATGTTAACAGGTGAGATTCCACGTGAGAACATTATATCAATGAGCGTGTTGCAGGTTTTGGAAACTAGCGGTTCCGATGTTATGCCTCCGATTTACTCGTATTGCGTTCAAGGCCCTGGTCTTGGGGAAGTCCCCGCCGCTGATGCGCATCTTTTCGAGGAATCAGCATTCTGAGAAGGCATACTCGTAGTGTGCAACAACCAACCAGCAGACACACGCTGCTTCGGTGCAGATCTGGATAAATCCTGCGGTCCCCCAAACCCACAAAAGTCTGTCAAGGCCTTCTCTAGGCAAAATAACAACATGTGTGGTGTACACATTGGGGGCAGCGGATTATTTTGGGGTTTAGCAATGACTTCGCAAGTATATTAGGGTGCTCGTGGAATGAGCCGTCACCCAACTAGCGAGGCTGAATGACTCAAGCCTGTGTTGGAGCAGTCCGCTACCCCACACATATCGGCCAAATCGTCGGCAACAAGAGCTGGATGATGCATACGGATCGACTGGAGTTCCAGGTGTACCAAAACCTGACAACCCCTCAGGATTGAGAAGTGTCCCTCACTGAGAATGCGGATATCGTTCGTAACCTTAATAATATGTGAGGCAACGGCTTTAGGATAGGAGTTACTTCAACGTAAGGCTCATAGCTTTCCGGGAGCCTTTTGACAGGGAACATGCAGTTTTTGCGGAACGTGTAAACGGAAGTTTTGAAATAGGACTGTCAGAGGTTCCCCTAAAGGGCAAACGAGCGACGGTTTGTATGTAGGTAGGCTGGCACCCAGGTTCTTATAGGCTTTGAGCTCCCCGCGCATCAACAACATTCTTGCCCTAGCCCATATATCACCTTATGACAAGAATTCCTGCTTCGGTTCGAGTCGATACTTCGTAATGAATGTTGAATCATTATCCTCTTCAGGATAGCATACAGGCTTATGGCGACCATCAATTGGAAGGTACAGCATTTGAAAATTGTTTACTGCCTTCCTGGATCCTTTCGGGGGTGCATCTTCAGACCCCAGAGGGTTTGAAATAGCTGAATCCGTTCATAATTTCTGCATTACCGCCCGCCGGTCCATTAGTAACCTTATGCGGGCTTAGAAGCTGGGTTCCAACGTATGATATCAGTAGACTGGACATCGTTTTCGTTTTCGTGGATCTAGGCCCGCAATACGTTTAGCGAGTCCTTCTTGTTTTCCACGACAGCATTAATTTGCAGCTTTTTGATCGTATCCGATGGTGATAAGCTGTGAGCGACCCCAAAGCAAGCCGTTTTTCTTAATGCTGCGTATATTGGCCTTAGGCTGTTTCATTAGCGTTTCGTTATCTGTTATTTTTAAAGAATTGCATCAGTTGAGCAATTTGGAGCCTCTATCGCCAGTTCGTGCATGCTTACTTTACGGCTTAACCTTAAGTATAACAGCCGTCTTCGCTGGCGCCTTAGGCTTGCTTGCCTTACGCGCTTGGTTACTTCTTCATCCTCTTCTTCATCGCTGGCAAAGAGATCGATGTCTTCGTTGTCCTCAGCCTTGGATATGTCTCCGGTAGCTTCGTGGTTCTTGCCTTGCCAGCGCAAATCGGGAAATAGGCGCGTAATTAGAGCCCGGATTGCCTTGAAAAGCGGTAAATTCACTTTTGAAGGAGGCAACGTGCCGATACAGCGGCTAAGGTGGATGAGATCGCCGGCTTGTGGAGGGCCTTTCATGGCTTCGAAAGCTTAACATCGCCTTGGATTGACGCACACCTAGGTAAGTCAAGGGTATTCTCCAAGGTCTCTGTACAGAGTCTTACCAGGAAATGTAGCTCTTCGCGCGAAGCATGTTGTCTCATGCTTAGTGGGAGGTTAGTGTGCTCCGTAAAGTGATGGCGTATGTCAGGACGTAGTATGCAGAGTTTTAGTTATAGCACTTTAGCTCAAGATCGATCCCTAGTCTCTCAACAGGAGCCGAACTCTAAATGGAGTTAGAAAATTGCAAGTACAAAAGCTGCACAGTTAATCTGATAGATGTTTTCTGTACGAGTTTTTCAAAGACAGGAAGTTTTCTCGCCTGATGAGCCTTGGTTTAGACTGCACAGAATGCGAAAAATGCACTAGTCCGAATTAGAATTAGACTGATGATTTATCTGGTAAGAAAAGCTTCTGTACTTGTGACTCTTTTGGACGACAGAGCCATCTCCGCCAATGTGAATGGCTCCAACTCTAGCATTCTGCTCGTTCAACATTTGAATGAAGTTGACCTTCTATCCTGCATCTTCATGGGAGGTGTAAAGCTCCGCATCCCTATGCATGCAGTTAGTCGAAAGTCGCACCGGTGCTGGCGTTCATTAGCGAACTTCGGCTTAATATCTTTAATGACAGAGTTCTATGGAGGTTAGTTTGCCCTAGACTCATAAAATACCCATGGCATCGCCAAACCAGTGTTATCGGCCATATGACCAATACTTTACATTACATGGGCCTACTCGACCTATACCTGCCATGGGCAAAGACCCTTGAGAGGTTGCTGCCTAATGTTTACGAATTCCATCCAGCTTTCCCCGCAGCAGGACCCTGTTTGTGGCGGCGGGAGGCAAATTCTCTCCGGAGTCTCTTAGCCTTCATTATTACCTACCAATGGGTGTGGATCCAAGGAGACAGCCAGACATGGCATTCGAGGACTATGTATAGCTGAAGGAATGGGAATTGGTTTCAGATATCACATATGTGAAGGTGGATCAACAGTGCAATAGGAGTGATTAAATAAGTGGCTCCCTAAGCTACACCGCTCCTCTTATTTCCCACATGAGGCATTTAGGCCAAGTGTCCTGTAGCAATGAGAAAAAGAACATAGCATTGAACTTGATGTTGCCGGTTATCCAAGGACTGCCGTCGCTGGCCAGTATGCCCTGGTTGGCCCCCGAGATCCTGGAACTGGGCGGGACGCGGATAAGTCTTCACTCGCTTAGAGTCTCACTCGGTTGACACTATATTGAAAACAAGTGAACAAAGCCTCTGAGTAGCCCCAAGATTCAATCTTTGGGTCATTTTACCCCAAGTCTGTATACGAATGGTAGTCCATCCCAGCCGTATGCATGAGACTTCTAATGTAACTATATCCCTTTCCATCTTTTCGTTGAATGCAGATTCGAGTATATTGAGTGCAACTGATGCGGCAGAGTCCAGTATGAAGATGCTGAGTAGAACAGTACCATGAACATCCAGTGTTGCATAGTCTTTGCAACTTACACCTCCGTAGTGCACAGTAAGACCCAACCGTTTCTCTTTGCAATACGGCTTCCCACTATTCCCATTGCAACAATACGCATCGTCATCGCTCAACTTCCTCTATAGGTCGTATAGCTGTAGGGTGATAGCAGTAACGGCACGTGATAGTGCTGACCCTTCTCGACGGCAAAGCTGACCAGGACTTCGGGAAAGAATGTTCTGCCTTCACCGAAGTAACCCTTTGTGTCGAATCGGAGCGTCCACGTCGAGTTGCACTCGACCTCGCTCATTACGTCGTCTAAAGTGAATGTTGGCACGTCTCCGGATGAATTCTCGCTTGAATAGGGGAGCCACGTTCTGATACGGCCGTCATCGTCCGTCCATGACTCGAAGGTCTTGAGAGGAGCGTGACCTCCTTCCAGTTTGACGCGGACACCCTTGGCGGGCTTTCCGATAGATGTGTCAAGGATGTGGCACGTGATAGGGTCTTTATTCACCGACATCGTAGTGATTTGGTTGTGGGTGGTCTAGAAATAATCTGTGTATGTGATCTCCAGCTGTGCGTTGATCCGTTATACAGCTGGGAATCTGTGAAGTCTCTTCGGGCCAGCAGTAGCTTATCTACCAGAATTTTGGCGTGAAGGTCGGGTGGACGTAGATTGCGGGTAAATGTAGGACAAGCCGGGCGGTGAGAACAGCAAAAACCGGGTTGCAGGGTCAACCGCTGCGTTGAATGGATGACCACGAACTGAATCAATTCGAAGGCTGTCGCAGTGCGAGATTGGGTCTTCAATTTGGTTTGTAAGAGAGATTTTGCAGTTCGAGACGTTGGGGGCTGCCGCGTTGTAACCTACGAGCCAATTCGGTTGGCCCGAGCTGCCCCGCCCCCACCAACCAGCTGAAAGGCCGAGCTACGTAATGGGAGCTACCCGGGAGATGCGGGGCGAGGGGGTCCAAAGGGAGCGGGCCAGTTGGCGATCTGCCTCAAGTGCTACGTTATATAGCATAGCGGCGAATCTTAAAATAGAACAATGTGGTGTCTCTGTCTTATCTTCCTATAATGTATGCTGTACGGGCCAAGTCGGGTTGCTGCACTATAAGAGCGGCTGCGCAGCTCGTGAGATAGTCGCCTCGAGAGCCAGATGTGAAGTATCACTATATATGTTCATTTGTGTTAAATATAATGGACATCAGTTGTGTTGTTATATTAGGCTAGGATGTGAGCTCTCGTACGCCCACTACCTACTTACTAACGGAGCATATATACTCCGATGAGAAAGTGGCCTTTCTTTATTTGGTATGCTATATAGTGTGACGGCTGGTCGGTTTAACCAACTATTAAACCTAAGTCGTACGGTTTATGTTGGCAGCAGTGTCGTAGGAAACTAAGTAATGAGATATGCGATAGTCACGTCTGGTAATAACAGATTATTAAAGGTAATCTAAGTAACCAAGTTATATTACAAGCTGGTAATTTATCTGTACTATGAAACTAATAAGCGTATATATGTTGTTCTTGGCTCGATATGTTCGACCGGCTCGAACCCTCAAGTTCGTCGAGTCCGTCAAACCGTTTCCTAATTCGATTAGTTCGAAGGTTTTGGCCTTTCGAGCCTTTCGAGTTCGTTACGTAACTTTAACCTTTCGAGTTAAACTTTAGCTTTTACTGTTTCCGACCGTACGGGAAATTATTAAACTTATTAGTTTATAATATAATTTCTCCTTTCCTAAGATCTTTACCTTTAAAGATTATATATTGCTAATTTTAAGAAGTATTTTTAGGTTTTAATTTTTTATAATTTTTTATAATTTTTTTATTATGCCAGGTAATATTAAAAAATAAAGATTTCGTTAACGTAATAACGCTTTTATCCTTTTAAAACGAATTAAACGTTTTGATCTCGTTATACCATCGAAGGTATCCTATTTTCGTTATTAATCCGAAAACGATACTTGTAATGTTTATCTTAATTCTGGGAAATATTCGCGTTATACCGAATATAACGGTTTTTATGATTTTTTTAGTCCTTTTATATTTAAACATTAAAAAGTTTTAAATAAAGAAAATCGTTTAAAACGTAAAAATATGTAAATTCGGAAGGTTTTACGTTTTGCTACAAATAAATTAAATCGCTTTTAAAAATAAAAGAAAGTTTTGCGTTATCGTAAAATCGAAATACTTTATCAGGGCGTTTTAAGTACGGAAGCGATAAAAAAAAAGCGTTTAAAAAAGAAACAAAAAAAGTTAAAGGTTAAAATAATTACATCGGTTATAAAGATAGCCAATTAGCTTAGGATCGACAATAACGATTAGTTAATCCAGGATAATACGGATTAGGGTACTTTTACTGGTATTTTCGGCGTGTTATGATCTAGTAGTCTTGGCTACAACACAAACGGTCGGATCTCCTAAAAAGTTGATCCCGACTTAAGCCAAGAGATTACGTGACAGGCTTAAAGAACTTAAAGCGTTAAGCACCTTAAGCTCCTCGAATCGTCGCACGAACTTAAAGGGCTTAACGCGCTTAAGGGTTTAAGCCGCTTAAGCTCCTTAAGCTAGGACGATAATATATACGCTCGTTATTACTATAATTAAATAGATTACTAACTTATAATATAACTTAATTATTTAAATTATCTTTAATAATCTGCTATTACTAAATGTAATTATTAAATACCCCGTTACTTAATTTCTTACGATATTACTACTAATATAAATCGTACGATTAAGTTTAATAATTAATTAAACCCCTTAACCGTTATACGTTATAAGCTTTTATTTAATAATATTATTAAACTTTAAGCAATATCCTTAATATTATGTCGTTTAATAAGTAACTCGTTATTAAGGGAATTTTTTAAATCCCCGAAAATAATACCATATATTCCGATAATAAAAAAGTTCGACTTAATTTTTCCTAGGAAAAAGCCTTACGACGACTTAACTAATTAATTAATACGGTTACGTAACTTACTAACGACAAAATCGAACTTACTCGTATACTTAAAGAAACCCGCAACAAATTAAAAGCCAAGGAATCGAATTAAAAAAATAAGTAAACATAAAGTAACCCGATTAACCGAATTAGCTAGCGTAACCAATATAGCTTACTTAAACAGCTTACGGTAGGGAAGTCGGAAAAGTTTTAAAACTTATTAAGCTTATCCCGTTCGACGGAACCATTACCAAATTATAATAATTTCTTACAAAAGCCGTACTTACTTTAAGTACTTCCTAATCAAACTTATAATACCTACCTTTCGAATCTAGTTCGTTATAAGACAGTTAACTAAAAATATAACCACCTAATTTAAACCTACTCTTCGCAAATAAGTTATAAAACCCCCTTAATAAAAGTCCGCGGAAATTATAACTATCTATAATAATTACGAAAGACTTAAAAAAGAATTAAGAAAAGCATTCGGAACAGTAAATAAGAGAACTAAAACTAAAAACAAAATCAAGGATTTAAAGCAAAAAGAATCAGCTTTTAAATACGGCAACTCCTTCGTTCAACTGGCCTCGAAGATTAATTAAGGACAAAAGGCACTAATAGCTACGGTCTTCGACGGCCTAAAAAAAAGGGTACAAAAAAGCTGTTCAAGAATGAACGCCCCGAAAAGTTGATAGACTACATCGCCATGGTAGTCAAAATCGACGACCAGCAATACGCTTAAAGGACTCGACATTCCAAAAACCGGCAAAATAACAAATCAAGGCACCCCCTTAATACCAGCACGTTACGAAAAACTAACACATCCTATAAAACGGCACCAAAACCCATAAAGTTAAACGCAATTTAACAACGCAACCTTCGCACTATCAAATATTTTAATTGCAACAAAATGGGACATAAAGCCTTCGAATATAAAGCACCTAAAAAGCCATAATAAAATACCTAGATACCGATCCCCTAAGGACCCCTTCGAAATAATTAAAAAAACGACAATAAATTAATTAACATAATTAAGATTAACGTATGACATAAGCGAGCTGCGCGCATAAGCGAGCTGCGCGTTTTTTCTAACTTTCTTACAATTCAACTTTAAGTGTTTATTTTTTAACATCACTATCATGGAACGGCTTACAAAAGAAGCCAGAATGAACTTAGCCGTTTAGGTTAAAAAGAATAACCCCAAACTTTTTTATACCAAACTTGGTTCTATATATACGGTTCCAGCTTTTACTTTAAGAACCCGAATTAACGGTAAACCTACGCGATGCGATACCGTTCCTAATTCGCGAAAACTAACGCCGACCGAAAAGAAATCGATTGTTAAAAAAATCCTTAACTTAAATACGTAAACATTTCTTATCCGGTTTTAACACGTTAAAGATATAGCGAATTTACTGCTAGCCTAGCGCGTTACGTTATGCGTCGGGATTAACTAGGCGTCGAATTTTGTTAGACGGCAAAAAAAACTTAAAACGCGTTTAAATCGGAAGATCGATTATTAAAGGGTATTATGCGAAGATTTAAAGGTATTTCGCAAATAGTTTAAGCTTGTTCGGGTTATAATCGCAAAATACGGTATCGTAGAAAAAGATATTTACAACTTCGACGAGACGGGCTTCTTAATAAGGTTTCTTATGGTATCGGATATGGTAATTATAAGTACTAAAAAACGTAAAAAACCTAAATAGGCTTAATAAAGTAATCGGGAATAAGTAACAGTTATATAAGCTGTTAATTTATAAGGTTAAGCTTTGCCGTTATTTATCATTATGGCGGGAAAGAATTACCTTAGTTTTTAATATCGAAAATACCTATTATCACCCGATTGGAAGCTCGGTATAAGCCATAATGGTTAGATAATAAACGAATTAGGTTTAAAATAGATTTAATATTTCGATAAACATACCCGAACGCGTACGAAAAAATCGAAACGTTTTTTTATCCTTAACGGTTACGAAAGCTACCATTTAATAAAATTCGAAGAATATTACGCGAATAACGGCATTATTACTTTTTGCATACTTACGCATTCTTTTTATCAGCTTTAATTTTTTAACGTATTTTGCTTTTTTGTTTTAAAGCGCGTTTATTCGTTATATATCGAAAATTTGATGTAACGTTACCATATTTATATCGCGAAAGAAAACTTCCTTTTCGGCTTTTACGACGCGTTTAAAGCTGCCATGACGTCCGATAACATTAAATCCGGATTTGCAAAAACCGGATTTGTTTTATTCGATCTTAATAACGTTTTATCCGATTTAGAAATTTCTTTAGTTGTACTTATACCAACCGTTTCGCCGTTTACCTCCGCCGGTTCTAATCTTTCGCTTTTTGCGAAAACCTTTATAAATATCCGTAAAATAACAAAATAAGGACGTTATTTATAAAAAAAGATTAAAAATTATTAGGGTAGCTTGCCGATAAGAATCGTTAAATTGGTTAATTTATTAGCTAAAAGTTACCTAATATTTTGGTATAAAGTTATTCTCCTGGAACAAGAAGTTATTTAATTACGCGAAACCAATTATACCCTTAGTAAACGTCGCAGGATTAAAAATAAACGTCTTTAAGAAGAAGGAACACTTATTATATAAGAAGGATAAACTTTTCTGGCCGAAAAGGAAGGGGGTGGTGAAAAAATGCAGCTAATAGCGGCTGAAGGTAATCGTCGCAAAAGGGTTAAGACGAAGGAACGGAAGTATAGCGTTTGCGGTAAGCCCGGATATAATGCGCGTACTTGTGAAGAAGTTGTAGATACGACTAGCGAAGAAGAATCCGATTAATTTGAACTAATTGAATATGTTGTGGTTAAGTTATTTGGATTGATTATTGCGAAATGCA
>QJNU01000908.1:0-23433 GCA_004154915.1 Monosporascus ibericus
TGGGTTTTGTTGGGGTACTAACCCCCCCCCCCCCCAAAAAAAAATAAATTTATATATATATATAAAATATTAGCAATTCATAAGAACTGCCAAACCGTCGTCTCGAAATTGACCTGACCTGCGATCAAGCACAGTCGACCGAACCTCGCTTTTCAAGATGGCGAACGTAACACCCGCGTCGACCGGCGCTTCGCCGTACGACTCTTACCAGACGTCTCTCACCACCCGCTACTGCAGCCCCGCCATGTCCTAGCTCTTCAGCCAGCGATCTCGTCACTCAACTTGGCGAAAACTATGGCTAAGTCTCGCTAAGAGTGAGAAAGAGCTTGGGATTGATACGATTACCGACGAAGCTTTGGAGCAGATGAGGGCTCACCTTACGGTCACCGATAAGGACTTTGAGGTTGCCCGTATTGAGGAGAAGACCCGTCGACATGTAAGATTTAAATCACGATCTTACCTCTGCATCCCCTTTATCAAGCCAGAGATATTTGCTAATCAGACTAGTACTAGGATGTCATGGCGGTAAGAACGTAGCTTCTCACGAATGATGACACTGACGGATGCTGAACGCTATGATAGCATGTCCACGCCTTTGGAGCCGTTGCCCCTGCTGCCGCGGGTATTGTTCATCTGGGTGCAACCAGCTGTTTCGTAACCGATAACACCGAACTTCTTTTGGCCCGGGAAGCCATGGACTTGATTTGTAAAAAAGTTGCCGAGGTTATCGCCAACCTCTTTGCCTTCGCCCTCCGTTGGAAAAGCGAGCCGACGCTTGCTTATACGCACTTACAAGCCGCCCAGCTTATTACAGTTGGAAAGA
The DNA here is from genome assembly GCA_004154915.1 of Monosporascus ibericus. NCBI lineage: Eukaryota > Fungi > Ascomycota > Sordariomycetes > Xylariales > Monosporascus > Monosporascus ibericus. Next base: position 824 of record QJNU01000908.1, read on the forward strand.
GAGCGGCGCAGTAGGTTTTAGACCTCATGCTCGACCTCCATGCCATCGAGCAGGTTCGCCAGGAGCTTAAGTTCCGCGGCGCTCAAGGGACGACTGGGACGCAAGCCAGCTTCGTCTCCATCTTCGAGGGCGATACTTCAAAATGTGACCAGCTGAACGAACTTTTATGTCAGAAATTTGGGTTCCCAAGCTGCTATAATATTTCCACGCAGACTTATACCCGCAAGGTCGACCTAATCATCGCCAATGCCGTGGCAGGACTTGGATCCACAGCTCAGAAAATCACCGGAAATATCCGCCATCTCATGCACTAAAAGGAGATTGAGGAGCCGTTTAAGTCTTCTCAGATTGGCAGCAATGCCATGGCCTACAAGAGAAACCCGATAATTAGCACTTCCCCAAGTTGTGGTTGCTCTTGTTGATTTGGCCAAAATGCGCTCGGAGCGAATATACAGTTTGGCTCGCGAATTGATAAGCAAAATAAGCAAGCACAGATATCACTATCGATCTTCGAATGTACGGGAAACTGACTAAGGAAGCCGGCATCTTTCGCAGCGACTCATAGCGATCAATGGGCAGAGCGAACCCTCGACGACTCAGCTATCCGCCGTGAGCACATCTTGAAGTACATCTCTAGTTGAGCCCAAGACTTATGTCATCATAGGCATTGACGTGCCAGAAATGTTCCTTCTAGCAGATGCAATTTGCATTGGTCTTGTAAGCTCATTCTCATCCTCTAGAAGCAGACACGTCTAATGCATACACAGGACAATATCAACGATGGTCTCGTAGTTTATCCCGGTATGTAACCGCCCCGAAGCCAAAAATTTATCCCCGAACTGGTCTGCGAGAAAGACATCTTTACTACGTGCATGACCAGACTACTTAAAGTCCAGGAAGTGATATGCTGACATCAGGTACTTTCTAGCCGTCATTGCCAGTCGGGTAGCCGCCGAGGTGAGTCGTAACGCCATTTTTAGCTGATTCGGATTTTCAAGGCTACAATACTAACCCCCATTTGTGAGCTACCCTTCATGATTACAAAAAAGATCATCATAAGGTTGTGTGCCAAGGGCGTCTCGAGACAACAACACGCTCACGAGGAAATCAGAGTCTCGAGCCACCAGGCCGGCGCCGTCGTCAAGCAGGAAGGAAAGCCGAACGACCTGGTGGAGAGAATCAAGGCCAACGAGTTCTTCAAGCCGATTTGGGGCGAGCTGGACGGGATGCTCAAGGCGAAGCTGTATACCGGACGCAGCAGCCAGATTGTGGAGAAGTATTGCGGGTCTGGCGGACCCGTTAGCAAGGCTCTTGCGCCATATGCCGACTACATCAGGGGGGCGCCACCACGGCCCAACTTAACGTCTAGGTACCTAGAGGAAGCCGTGATATACTAGTAGTTTGTTGCGGAATACGTACAAAGAACTTTCCTAAGTACCCATTCTTACCGATATACCGTGACGTCCAGACGTTGTTAGTCTGCAATGTCCTGTTTGAAACCGTCGATGTGGACATGGCTGGGGTGTTTCCCGCATCAGTAAGCGCCAAGTGCCTTGACACCTACTGGCTGACAGGGGGGACAGCCCTACAGCCCTTATCCTCCTTATCGATACTGTACCAACATAACATACCTAAGTACCATACGTAATGTAATGGTGTTGGCGGTCCTGTAATAACCTTCACCCTTTGGATACTGCACTAGGCTAGGAAGAAACTTAGCGTATTGTTTCAGGGCTCTATGTTTCTGCCAAGTGGCATGTAGGATGGAAGGGGGCTTACTTCAGCTCCAATTCAAGTTCTTTTCTTTGAAGGTCCAGACTATTGTACTAACTGTCCACCTTCCGACAACCAAATTTTGGTTGAAGACGTTCCAACTTTTTTCAACGTCCATGACACCTCCGTCGCTTGGTGTCTGAATACTTCATCGAGATTTATATATGTTATTGTGAGTATAAGAATAAACACTCTACGCATCAGCCTCTATTGGTCCTACCCTGCATATACTAGGCACAGTCGTCCCACGACTCAGAGGCTCCAGCTCTACGGAGTACCCCTGAGGTCTTTCCCACGCATACGTGTGTACATGTAGCTAGACTGCATCGGTTCTGATAATGCAGTCTTCACCTTCCCTTAACGTTACTCCGAGTCTTTCAACCAAATACCTCCTTTTATCACTGGCAGGCAGCTAACGTCTCACAGTTTCTCACATTACAGTCTTCGATTCTTCTACTATCTTGACCGTCGTTTCCCACCGTCATGTCTTCTGATCCGCAAGGGACTCTGCGCCAGCGGAATGTCCCTGCCTCTTCGAAAAAGAAGAATGGCACCCCCGTCGATGCTGCCCTCGACGAGGTCGCAAAGGTAAAGGACCGAGTGAAAGGTCCGGGTTCGGAATGGGAATACAGGATTGCCTTCACCATAATTACTATATTGGCCTTCGTTTCGAGATTTTGGGGGATTACCCACCCTAACGAGGTGGTCTTCGACGAAGTCCACTTCGGTAAAGTAAGTTGAGCGTCCTATAGGGTAGAGATAAAGCAGGAGAGGCTTACTGTTCATCTCAATAGTTCGCTTCCTACTATCTCGAAAAAACTTACTTTTTCGATGTCCACCCACCTCTGGGAAAACTCCTTTTCGCCCTGATGGGCTGGCTCGTCGGATATGATGGCCATTTTCACTTCGAGAATATCGGCGACTCCTACATCGCGAACAAGGTTCCCTATGTCGCTTTTCGTGCTATGCCCGCTCTGTTGGGTGCCCTGACCGTATCGGTTGTCTTCCTAATCATGTGGGAGTCCGCCTATAGTCTTCCAGCATGCATTGTCGCGGCCGGCCTCGTGCTCCTTGACAACGCCCATATTGGACAGACACGGTTGATCCTCCTCGATGCCACCCTGGTCTTTGCTATGGCCTGCAGTCTGCTGTGTTACATCAAGTTCTACAAGTTGAGGCATGAGCCATTCAGCCGTAAGTGGTGGAAGTGGCTGATTCTCACTGGTTTCGCCTTGTCCTGCGATATCTCCACCAAGTACGTCGGTCTATTCGCCTTCGTCACCATCGGCTCGGCCGTTGTTATCGATCTGTGGGATCTCTTGGACGTTAAGCGTCCCGGCGGCGCATTGAGTCTACAGGAGTTCGGCTATCACTTCGCGGCCCGTGCCGTGGGATTAATCATTATCCCATTCCTCTTTTATTTGTTCTGGTTCCAGGTCCACTTCTCCATCCTGACGCGATCCGGCCCTGGCGACGACTTCATGACGCCAGAATTCCAGGAGACCTTGGCCGACAACGTCATGCTCGCGAACTCCATCAACATCGATTACTATGACACTATTACGATCCAGCACAAGGAGACGAAGGCCTATCTTCACAGCCACGACGCCAAGTACCCACTCCGGTATGATGATGGCCGAGTTTCTAGCCAGGGCCAGCAGGTAACCGGGTATCCTTATAACGACACGAACAATTACTGGCAGGTCCTCCCTGCCAATAATGAGGAGACGATGGGCCGCCACGTCAAGAACCACGAGCTTGTAAGACTTCGTCACCTAGTCACAGATACGATCTTGTTATCCCATGACGTCGCTTCGCCCTATTATCCCACGAACCAGGAATTCACCACCGTCTCTGTAGCTGACGCTTTCGGGCCCCGTGTGAACGATACTCTTTTCGAAATCCGCATTGAGCACGGAAAACAGAACCAGGAGTTCAAGAGTGTCTCTAGCCATTTCAAGCTTATTCACAACCCCAGCAAAGTGGCCATGTGGACTCACACCAAGCCGCTTCCTGAATGGGCGCACAAGCAGCAGGAGATCAACGGAAACAAGCAAATCGCTCCTAGCTCTAACGTATGGCTTGTTGACGACGTTCCTTCGGTTCCTGCAGACTCGCCGCGCCGCGTCAAAGAGGAGCGCAAAGTCAAAACTATGCCATTCCTGAAAAAGTGGTTCGAGTTGCAACGCGCCATGTTCTGGCACAACAGCAAGTTGACTAGCAGCCATCCTTATGCTAGTCAGCCGTATCAGTGGCCGTTCCTGCTGAGGGGTGTGAGTTTCTGGACCCAAAGCGAAACTCGGCAGCAAATCTACTTCCTGGGTAACCCCATTGGTTGGTGGATCGCAAGCAGTCTTCTGGCTGTCTATGCTGGCATCATCGGTGCCGATCAAGTCTCTCTTCGTCGTGGCGTTGACGCTCTAGACCACCGTGAGTGAATGGACGACCCCTATTCTTCTCTACTCAATACTGACTTACGAACTAGGAACTCGATCGCGCCTCTACAACTCGACAGGGTTTTTCTTCCTTGCGTGGGCAACCCACTACTTCCCATTCTTTCTTATGGGACGCCAGCTCTTCTTGCATCACTACCTTCCTGCACACCTTGCGTCCGCTCTCGTTGTTGGTTCGTTGGTAGAGTTTGTCTTCAATGCCGAACCATCTGCCGAGGAGCCCAGTTACTCTGAAGTCGCAGTTGGTAAGAAGCAAAGGGTGGGTCCCCGACGACATATTTCTGCCCGAGAGAGGTTCGCCGGCCAGAGTATGCTTTCGGCCTGGATTGCATGTGCAGTCATTCTTGCTGTGGTCGTCGCTGGCTGGTACTTCTTCCTACCTCTTACGTACGGTTACCCTGGCCTCAGCGTGGACCAAGTAGTGAGGCGGAAGTGGCTCGGTTACGATCTCCACTTCGCCAAATAATCTTCCGAGCACGAGAAGTTAGGACTAATTATAGAGGGAGTTGAGGTGACTATGTAACTGTACGATTGTGAGCATCTGGGTACGCCATTAAAAAGCGAGGGATTCATGTAAAACCGGGCATAAAAGTCATGTCAGCACTAGACTTCTTACTAAGTCAGCTCTTGCTTAATCTTCTCCGGTTTCAGGGGAGCTGGTTGGGCCTAGGAAATCCTCACAGCATAGACTCAATCGGATAAAAGTCTATACTCATAGATGTCGGCAAATGTGCTGAGTTGTTGAATGTCGTTGAGGTGACCTAGGATTGCAAGGACAGAGGAGCTGACAGCCTATATGTGGCTGCTCCCTACGCCTGTTGTAGACGAGGAACTTAGAAGAGCACGCGAGACGGAAGAACTGCAAAGATTTGCTGATAATAGACTCATTAGTAATGAAAAGGGTTGTGTGTTTGTGAAGCTCCTAATTCTCATGGGCCATTAATAGCCAGCCCAGTATCTCACGGCAAACAAGAATACAACTACCTCGGAATTCCAAGCCTCGCTTAAGATCCATAGGTGCATATACACCTCGATCTCCAGATTTCAGCTAATATTAAAAAGTCTCAGTTTCCTTCTCGCTCCTCATTTCTTCACCGCTTCGATGACCTGCTGAGCGACAGCCCTACCGGCCAGCCAGCTGAGGTCAAGCGAGCTCCCGACGCTGTAGATAGGTGTCGTGGTCCACAAACCGTCATCCACCCCGAACGAGGGATACGAAGTCCTCGGATACGTCAAGGGATACGCGTGATCGAACTAACAAAAGCGGATTTAGATTAGCTACACCTCCACTTAAGACACGGTCGGGGTTGATAGCTCACCCGACGATGGTGCATCCAGGTAACCCCGGGGTCCGACGCCAGCGCCTCTGAGACGTCGGCCCCCGAGACGCAGCGGTAGAGGTGTTCCACCACGGGGGCGCCATCAGCCACTCCGTCCCGGTGGTGCGGAACGACTTCCCGCACATAGGCGACTTCGTGGATGCCGCCCTCGGCGTCGTCGTCTACGAACAGGATCTGCGGCGGCACAGCCCCGTCTCCACCGCCGAAGCGCCCCGGAAGTTCCGACGCCGTGAAGAACGTCACATGCGCGGCGTCGAACTCGACAGCCTGGTCAGTCTCGATGCTGCCGTTGACGCCGGCGGCGCGGACTACAAGCCACTCGAGGCCCGGAGCCGCCATGATGACCTTATCGAACGCTTCCGCCTCGGCGCCGCCCCCCTCATGCCGGAGTAGCCAGCGCGTCGCCGTCCTTGTTTCTTTGTCGCCGCCGTCCGCTGTCTCGCGTTCGATGCCGACGACTTTCGAATTCAGCCGGACATCGGCGCCCAGCGCTTTCGCGAGCTCCCGGACCCGGGCCGCGTAGTCGCCGCCGGCGCGTGCGCGGCCCGCGTCCTCGCGTCCGGCAGCCATCGCGAGCGCGAGCCCGCTCATCGCCGGGACCCGTTGCACTTGCGCGCCGCGCTCGACCTGCGGCGCGAGGACCTCGGCCGCGTACGCCTCGCTGATGCCGTGGCGGCGCAGGGTCTCGGGCGCCCCTTCGTGCGCCAGCGCGGTGCCTCCGAGGAGCGACGCCAGGATTGCCGGCACGTCGGCGATGGCTGCTGCTGCTGACGGGGCCACGTTGGCCGCCAGGCGCTCGCTGAGGTCTGCCGCCTCGCTCAGCAGCCCGCGCGCGCGCCACACGGAGGCGCCGTACCGCCAGACCAGGCCGAGCCAGTCCCAGGTCGGGGTCTGGTCGTAAGGGCGAGTCATCTGGAGGACGATCTGATGACGGACTCCCGAGTAACTAGGTTATGCCCTATTCGTCAGTCTTTACCGTTAAATAGAATAGCGAAGGGGGGGAGATAGTAGGCCTCCCACTCACTATCCGACTTTCTGGCTCGGCAGGTCGAAGAACTCGACCGCGTCCCCGCCGAGAATATCCTCTGAGGACCGCGTGAATAGGGGACTGCCCCACAGAAGGGCCGGGCCCGCGACGTCCTCAGCGGATAGCGGGTCGAGCGCGTTGTCGTTGTAGGGGAACACTGGCCCGTCCCCCTCCGAGACGGAGCTGAACTGCGCGAGCTGCCCACCGATCGAGAGCCCAGCCTCGAATACCGTGATCTCGAAGTCGACTCCGTGGGCCGCCGGCGAGTTGCGCAGATGTGCTGCCGCGGAGATTCCGGCGGGTCCGGCACCTGGGGGCGGAGTTAGCTCGTTGCTCCGTCATTTGCGTGATGAAAAGGGAAATGGAGACCCTACCGATGATGGCGACCGAGTACCGAGGCGTGGGAGGCGGGGTGAACGTGCGATGAAGCACAGGCCATACATGAAGGAGACAATACAAGGAAAGCCCCACAAAGAGAAGCGCAGCGATTATGGCCTTGGTAAGTAGTACTATGCTTCCGCAGTCTGTCCCGTGGGATCCGGTTGTTGGTTGGGAATGAGGCGCTGTCCATGTCGATTCCCGCCTCGTCGTGGTCTCACGAATAGAAGACGCTACATAGAGCCGTGTCGTTCTCTCCCGCGTGAGAGACACTCGTTGGTGCCGGGCAAGGAGCGGACTCTGCTCGTTTCGCGGCGGCCCCGTGTATGAAGGCGGTTGCTGATGGTCGGGCTCCCTCGGGTACGGTGGTGAGTAAGGTGGCGGTGGGGATGTCGCCCGTGATCCGGTATATGAACTGCTCGCACGCGAACCTTTTCTTGAGTGTCTCGACATGTTGTTACTGGTTCATATATCAAGACCTCCCTTAGGATTCGTGCCGGGGGGAAATCTGACAACTTGAAATCATTGATTTGATTTGAAAACGCGAAGACAGTTGAGAAAAGCAGGGCGGGCGGGAGCTTCTGCTGTTTGCGAACCCGGTCTGCCGCACGTAGCCTGGCTTTGAAGATACTGGTCGAAATCAGCAGCCTTGGAGGCCTAACGACCAACCGGGTTTCAAAAGGGGCACGCCCGTCGAGCCTGTTGTTAGATACTATGAATCTGCAACATATCAAACGCCGTGGTGAAGTTGGAGCTATAAGAGGGGGCGGTGCTGGCTGACAACCCCGCAGGCAAACGGTCGTTGGAAGCGCAGCCCGGATTGGAGGGTCGTGCCGACAATGCATTGATAGGTGCATGTGGCGCAAGTAATACAGACTTTTCACATCTTCCGTCATCGCCGTTTGTCAGGTCGGTTGAACCCTGTCGTCCTAAGATCGGATTAATGCGAACTTGCAATAGGTAGGGCACGAGTGGTGCTTGAGAATTGTCTAGGTGCTTTGGTTAAGGCATCGCGAAGGTCTTCCCAGGTTCGTGACTTGGTGGACATGCACCCTCGGACTCTGTTGCCAAACGTCAAGCGAGGAGCCGCTTCCCAGAAGCGACGGAGGTCAATGAATATACAAAGATGCGCCACACGTCCGTCATGCTTCCCCCAACTCTGAGTTAAATGATAACAGAACCGGAGCCAAAGCGAAGCGCCGAGTGGTTCAATGGGATGCAATGACAGAGAGGCTGCATCTTCGGCGTCTCGATGATCGAGAGCGAGCACCGGGCGTGTCATATCAGGAACGAGGATGTCGACATCATCCTTAGCGAGGCCCACAGTCACTCCGGCAAGGACAGGATGGTTGGAGCTTATTATCAGATGGCTTGCGGGGACGAGACGGCTGGTCTTACTTCCAGTGGCTTGAACAGTCTACCGTGCGACTGAGCAATTGGTGTATAGATCCATGAACCAGAGATCCGCTGCCTCGGGAGATGGATGTATCAACATTTACTCGTTAGCTGTTCGCAGAGATTGTATATGAATTTAAACTGGACTAGGTGAGTATAGGCATTTTACTATATCTCATCATGCTGCGAATAGTACAATTACGCGGGACGAAGCTTGATTAGTTCCCCTTTTCCAAGGGCACGGAAAGCCAGCCACAGTCAAGTCTATAATAGAAACAATTCGAGACTATTCTAAGACATATCTGAGGTCTCTGGGATTTGGGGAAATGGGGAGGGATCCGTTCAACCACACTTGCTTTTCTACGGTGCCTTCCGCCGAAGTGTGGATGGACGACGATCAAGGGGGCTACCAGGAGTCCCCACGTGATGCGATATAGGAGAAGTTAACTAACGAAGACAGTTTCGCCATTTTCTTATCCGACGCCAAAAGATGGCTTGTAAGAGTCTTGGTTCCGACTACTTCAATCTGGGAGAAGGGGTTGCGGGACGGCAAGAATGTGATTTATATAAGCAACCGCCCTTCCTCCATAACTTGAATATTAACGTTAGTGTCTGGATCCGCCACGCAATCTCTTTCAGTTTTCGACATATAAGTGCAATGAGCATCATAGTGGTTGGTATACGTAGCGATACCGTGCGCACCTGCTAGGGCGTCTTCACGGCAATACGTAATAATCGTCCAGAGATACTCATTCGTTGAACCTCGGGTCTTGAGTCGAGCCCTGCTGTTCCCTCTTAGTCACCTGGCAATGTCCACCACGAGCCGACACGTTGAGCTAGAAATCGGTGTTAGATAGGAACGGCTGGAAGATTCGGATCTATCCGTGCTCCATTGGTTGCCTCTGTAAATTGTCGTATCCAGTAGTGCGACGGGAAAGGGGTTGACTGAACAATGAGACATTGCATTCTCTCACACGGCGCACCCTTCTGGCGCCAACCGTACGAGAGCTGAACCGACACATAGATATTAAATGTTCTCGACAAACTATGGCGGGTGGGAGGTTGAGAAAATCAACCAGAGCGATCCAGCCGCCAAGTTTTGTATTTTGGCTTATGACTTCGTAATCAACCTCACTATAAGAGCCGGATCCCCTAGACTGAACTTCCGGAAAATGAAGTCTGACACAGCATTATCGAATCAACCGCGCCTACAAACACCTGTTCAGAATGCGGAACTTTAAGAACTGGCTGCTCGCGCCCTTGACCCCACTTGTGGCTTCGGAGCCCTTGCTTCAGGGACGAGCTGATTGCGCAAACGTTTCTACGACGACTATCTACGTGCTTACGACCGTCTATCCTCCATGCCCTCTCCCGACTCTAGGGTTGAGCAATGCTAAGCAGTTGGCGACGTCCACTCCAACACAGACGTCTTCAGACTGTGAAGATGACGATGAAGAATCCTTTAGTAAAGTCTCGAGCATCTGCAGCGCCGAAATTACTGTCTCGATAATCTCGAGCGCGGGCGGCAGTGTCTCGGAGACCAGCAGTACCAGCAATAGTGTTGTCTCGACGGGGACCTATACGAGCCTCGCGACCGCCATAGCCAGTGGCTCATCGAAAGCCGCTTCAGAGAGCGGAGAATCCGGGCCCACAGAAGGTCTAGGGCCCAAGACGTTCAAGAATATCGCGTATTTCACAAACTGGTGAGACGGTGGCCCGAACGGCTTTGTAGAGCATGCTAATACCTATCTCAGGGGTATATACGGACGAGACTACCAACCCCAAGACCTGCCGGTCGATAAGCTGACGCACGTGCTCCACGCGTTTGCGAACGTCAACAAGCAGGACGGGACGGTGTACTCGTCGGACCCCTACGCGGACGTGGACAAGCGCTATCCCACGGACAGCTGGAACGACCAGGGGCGCAACGCCTATGGCGTCGTAAAGCAGCTCTACATCCACAAGAAGAGGAACCGGCACTTGAAGACGCTGCTCTCGATAGGTGGGTGGACGTACAGCCCCAACTTCATGCCGATGGCCGCCGACGCGACCGGGAGGGCCAACTTCGCGCGGACGGCCGTCGGGCTCATGTCGGACTGGGGTTTCGACGGCATCGACATCGACTGGGAGTACCCGCAGACCGCGGCCGAGGCACAGAACTACGTGCTGCTCCTCGAGGCCTGCCGGAGAGCGCTCGACGACTACGCCGTCGGGAACGGCGTGAAGGCCCGCACCGGCCTGCCGTACCATTTCCTGATCACCGTCGCCACGGCTGCAGGGCCCAGTAACTACAGGACGATGGACCTCAGGGGGATGGACCAGTACATCGATACCTGGTAGGCCATGAAATAAACCGTGCCCTACGAACCGAAAGAGCACTCGCTGACCCTTTACCACAGGCACTTGATGTCGTACGATTATGCCGGGAGCTGGAGCGACGTGTCAGGGCACACGGCCAACCTCTTGGCCAACAGCGAGAACCCGAAGTCCACGCCCTTCAGCACCGACAGCGCCGTGCAGTACTACCTGGAGCAGGGGATCCGGCCCGACAAGCTCCTGCTCGGGCTGCCGCTCTACGGGCGGGCCTTCCAGGGCACCGAGGGCCTCGGCAGGCCCTACTCGGGGTTCGGATGGAGCAGCGGCGCGCTCGGGAGCTGGGAGCCTGGCGTCTGGGACTATAAGGTACTGCCGAGGTCCGGGGCGGTCGAGTGCTACGACGATACGGCGAAGGCCGCGTATAGCTTGGGGTACGGCGAGCTTATCTCTTATGACAACATCCGCAGCACGGGCGTCAAGGCCCGGTACATAAGAGAGGACAGGCGACTCGGCGGGGCTTTCTTCTGGGAGGCCTCGGGGGACAGGACGGACGATAGGAGTCTCATCAAGACGATGGCCATTGATCTAGGGAGCTTGGAGACTTCGGAGAACAACCTGAAGTACCCGACGAGCCAATACGACAACATCCGGAACGGAATGCCTGGTGTATGACCTTCAACTTCGGCGAGGCCCTCTCCATGCCGGACTTTGTTTTGATCCAGTCTCATCTGTATATATGCACTATCTGCCTGGAAAGGTAGAGCATAGAATTCTGATAGAGCAGTTCATCATCAGTATCGCGTCTACTCGCATTCCATGTGGACCTTCCTATGTGATGTATGTCATCTTTTCTGAGAACCGTGTCAATCATCGAAGAGTATATGGTTGCTCTAGATACATTAGATATCGTGTACATCACACGGTAGAGACCACTTAAGTCTCGGCAAATTCGTAGGAGCCAGTGGACTCTTCGATCTTTACTTCGATCTTAGCCTCTTCGAGCTCCTTGCCGCCGACCTTAATACCGGCACGCATGACATCACCGGGTACGACCGGGCCGACACCCTTGGGCGTTCCCGTTAGGACAATATCCCCTGGTTCGAGGGTCATGACCTTGGAAATGTCACTCAGCATCCTAGGCAGGCGGAACAGCATGAGCTCCGTGGAGTCTTGCTGCTTCACCTCGTTGTTGACAGTGAGGTACAACTCGATAGAATGGGGATTCGGGATGGCCGACTTGGGAATAATGTTGCTGATCGGCAGGAAGGTATCAAAGCCCTTGGAAATATCCCAAGGAAGGCCCTTCTTCTTGGCCTCGTTCTGAATGTTCCTTGCCGTCATGTCGATGCTCAGGGCATAACCTTGTGCAATTATCAGATATTAAATAGAGCTACCAACGGAGGTGCACAGGCGAAGACGGTGGGCTTACTCTCAATGGCATCAAGAGCGCCCTTTTCGTCGCTTGCTTGAAGGTCCCGAAGTTGCTTGCCGATTATGAGGGCGAGTTCGACCTCATAGTGAAGATCAACGCCCTTGGGGCGGACTATTGGCCCAGCTCCCGGCGGGAGGATGGAGGAAGGGGGCTTGAGAAAGAAGAAAGGCTGCTTGGGCCTCGCGCTGTTCAGCTCGGTGATGTGGTCGCTGTCTAGTACGTCAACATAAGAACCGTGAATAGGCTATTGCGGTATGTGATGACTTACGCATAGTTGCGCCCAATACAGACGACTTTACTTGCTCGTCTTAACGATGCTACAGAAGACATTGTGCGGCGGATGACGTTCATTGTGACTTATTAAAGCGAATTGACAAGGTTTATCCAACGCCTAGGCAGCCGGGCTAATCTTATACTTGTCAATGGGCGTTGGACCTTCTCTCCCAATATGACCTCGTTGATTTAAAATTGCCGATTACGGATCTATATTATCACGATGCGTTCGGCTCGGACGGGGCCATTAGCCGAGCGGCGCCGAAGTTTTAGAGAAAGCACCCCACACAAGCAGATCTCCCAGAGACGAGAGAGTCCTCCTTTCCTGAGCTGATGCTTGGTAGATCGTCTTGGGAGTTGGACCCGCCAGCCAAATGGGGCGGGGCCATTTACCGCCCGCAAGCTGTGGGGCTTAGAGGTACCGTACCTGGATGTTCTGCCATTCGAGTGGCGGACTGTATTGCCATAGGCAGTCAATTCTTAGGAGGTCTAGATCCAGCGATCTTTGTTAAGGACCTACATAAGGTGATTAGGAAATCTAGAGTAACCGTAATGGTTATACTGTACTCCAAATCTACGAGGGGCAATTCCAGGGATCTGCCATTCTCGATGTATGTCAGGCAGGGCTCGTCTTCGTCTAAAGCCCATTCATGTCCGTGGATTGTAAATCATATATATCCATACGTATTGGAGGTTGAGAAGCCTGGGTAGGAGGAAACACTGCCGACTGGAAGCCAAGTCTGGTTGTCTGGTCGTTCACGCCACGCGACAAGGTTCCCACGAGTTTAACGCTACCCCACAAAATTAACTCCAATATCAAGTACGTAAGTAGTACGCTAACGTTCCCGTCTGATTGTTTCTATTTTTCGTTTCTGGAAATTCTGACTCCTTCGGTCCTTCCGTTGACCCTTCCGTATCCCAGACTCCTTACCACCACTACCACTCACCTACATACACCTGCGCACCCCCAAACCCTAGGTACCTAATCTGATCCTACCATCCTACGACCCCTACGAAGCACACCACACAACAACAACAACAACAACAACAACACCCGTCAACAACCTTGGTTATCAAGATCATCCGCATACTTTTAACCTGAGACCGTCATCAATATTGTATGCGACATGGAGGCTCTTCAGCTAGCACAGATGTTAGCTGATCTGAACGATCTTCAAGCTGCTGTATGTCATTGTCTCATTCTATTCAATCAGTTGTGTCAATAGGGCTCAAGAAACTTTTCCCCGACAGAGGGATATGCAGCTGACTTCGCATCATTGCATCTAGCAAGACCAAACCGCTGCCAAAGCTCTTGTTAATGCCAACAAGACCCTCAGTTGCAGAGCCCAGTCACAAACGCGCGCGCCTGCTTCTAAGAGCAACCCTGAAAGCCCAGTCCCTACTCCCATTGGCGGCAGACGAGCATCGGATAAGTTCGGTCGACATCTCCTCACTCCGCCGCTGTCGAGGACGAATTCAGGAACCCCTGCAACCGTTCCCGGAACGCCAAACAAAGACGATGTGCGTTCTATTCGCTGACAAGAAACGCATTGGCAATACTGATGAGTGGCTTAGGGCCTGGAGACGGACATTAGCAGAGCCTCGACTCTCTTGACTCTGTACGAGATTCGGGCCAAATTGAAGGAGCAGGACAGCAGCAGCCTCCAGAAAGCCCGCGAGAAGGTCAACGCTCTGGCGGCTCGGCAGGCCCAGATCGCCGCAGAGCGACGACGAACGGCGGGCGCTCCGCCGAAGGATGCCCCTGGCTCCAACCGCATAAGCTATCCCAAATGAAAGGTTCAAGGAACTGCGCAACGACGATAATGATGAGACCGAATGATTGCCGGCGTTAGTGGTGTTTTATCTCTTTGGGAGGAAACCGGGGCTGAATGGGTTACGGAATGATCATGAGGACCAGGCGATGAAAAAAGTTTACGTGCGATTGGAATCAGCCTCAGGATGCGCCGCCTGGGCTCTAGGAGGCTATATGACTATACTTGGGCTCTACATAGGCCTAGTCGACACTAATGCTAATGATGGGATAGTGTCCGGGACACGATATTCCGATATACTATAACTACCTGCGCCCATTTTGAGTTACGTATGCATGCCTTGTTATTGTTGGTGCCTGTGCCAGCACGATGGCGTATTTACATCCCTTCTTATCATCACCTCGGAAAATTTTGTCTGGTCTCTATAAATGAACGTACGTTGGACCTATGGATGAGGGCAAGTGCGGAGATCCGGCCTTAGCTTGGCATCTTGGTCTTGTCCAGTGTTTATGAAATCTCCGGGCAGAGCGACTGGTTACTTTCAATGCTACTCCGCATTTAGCGTCGACTAGATATTTGCAACTATGCTGCTTAATACTGTGTCATTTCACCGTGCATTTCACAACGACTTATCCGATACTATTGGCAGACAATACTTAAAGGCACAGGTGAAATCTTTAGATATCTAGGTATGTGATAACTCAGGTTCGCTTCGTGAGGTGGTAAATACTCTGTCATACATATGGGCGCGTATCGGTCGCATAGCAGGAGGATAAAATACGGTATTCCGAGGGGTTGTTCGCAAGCTGCATCTATGGATGACTCGGTACTGTAGGTGGGCACGCACGTACATACAACTTACAGTCAACCACTTACGTAGTCAGCTAGTATGCCTAAGTTGGCTAGATAACGTTTATTTGATGGGGAAAGCGGGGAGCAGAGACTTCTGCAAGTGGGCGTCATGCCCTGTCGCAGGCATTGCGCTCACCAGTGCTAAGATTACCGGTCACTGGATATACTGGGTACCGATAGAGACGGGGAGCACGGACTGCAGCCGACAACAGCTTTTTTGAGTTTAATCCAAAATTTCCCCGGGTTGCCAGACTTCAATTCATCCACAGCTTCCAAGTTCCCACGATCCCAAATATCTAGGCATACACGTATACTTTTGGGTATCGTTTTGACCTTGACGCACGTCGCCATGGCCAGTAGCGTGGATGCGAAGCTCTTGCGAGCTACTAAATTCCCCCCCGAGTTCAACCAGAAAGTTGACATGCAAAAGGTCAATATTCAGGTTATGAAGAAGTGAGCACAATCACTGCCTGGACCTACCCATCCGCTCTTGCCCCCTACTTCGTTCGAGACACTGATATATGTGGTGCGCGTTACAGGTGGATAGCAAGCAGGATTTCAGAAATTCTAGGATCCGAGGATGACGTTGTTATCGAGCTTTGCTTCAACCTAATTGAGGGCACTCGATTCGTAAGTCGCTGGCGTCCAATTCTCCCAACTGCCGTCATCGTTGTTCGCTAACTATCGTATCACAAGCCCGACATCAAATCGATGCAAATTCAGCTCACCGGTTTCCTCGACAAAGACACCGCCCCATTCTGCAAGGAACTTTGGAACCTTTGCCTGAGCGCCCAGACTAGTCCACAGGGCGTCCCGAAAGAACTGTTGGAAGCCAAAAAGCTCGAGCTTATCCAAGAGAAGGTGAGGGTCGGGTTATTCCGTGGGGCGACATCTTGGGGGGGAAACTAACAATGCTTGTCAGATCGATGCCGACAAAGCTGCCGAGGAGGCGCGAATCAGGCGGGAGAACCAAGAGCGCCGAGATCGTGAACTAGCGGACATCCGGGACCGGGACCGAGAACGTCGAGATCGCGGCTTCCGTGGTGGCCGTGGAGACACCTGGCGCGGCGGCCGCCGCGGTGGGGATAGAGCATACGATGACCGCGGAAGAGGATTTGGTCGGGGCCGAGGTCGGTCCGTGACGCCACCGAGGCGGGATTCGTACCAAGGTAATCGAGACAGGGATCGATATGTGCCACAGGGCCGTCGTGGGGGTCGGCACGATACCCGGCGGGGTCGTTCGCCCACCCGCTCCGCCTCGTCAGATTCTAGAGGCTCCTTCTCATCGTCTCGGTCGCGCTCTCGGTCAAGTGGTGGTTCGCTCCGCCGTAGCCGCCGGGGAAGTCGTCGGTCAGTCAGCCCGCCTCGCCATAGACCTCGCTACAGAGATTCTGGCAAGCGGGATAGATCGGCTGGCCGCGGCAGAGATTACCAGCGGCGTAGGGAGAACCGCAGAAAAAATACATCTTCGCCGGAGAGTGCTAGTGCCTCGGATGCCAGCAGGTCGGCTTCCCCGCCACCAAAAAGGC
Source organism: Monosporascus ibericus (assembly GCA_004154915.1). NCBI lineage: Eukaryota > Fungi > Ascomycota > Sordariomycetes > Xylariales > Monosporascus > Monosporascus ibericus. The sequence goes on from QJNU01000908.1 coordinate 17,364, forward strand.
GGAGACACTCGATTTCGCCAAGTTGCTCAAGATCTCCGGTCCGGGGTGGTCGACGGTCTGCCCGAGCTCGATCCTCGTCGTATTCTCGGTCGCCGACGCGCAGTCCAAGGCAACGACCAGTTCGCGAGCTCATTAGTCGTAGCCGCTCACCTGATCGCCGTGGAAGACTAAGGAGGTCACCCACTCGGAGCAACAGTCCTATGGACGTCGAAGAAGACGGGAAGCGACCCCGATACGGAGACTCAAGCAGAGGCAGGAGGGGTAGCCAATCTCCCGGCAGGACTCCCCCTTCGAGAAAGCGGAGACACTCTCCTGACTCCCCTCCCATGCGTGACAGATCAGCTGATGTTTCGGAAGATGAAGACAGACACCGATCCCCAAAGCATCACGCGGTCACCAAGGCCAAGGAGGTTCGTTCTACTTCATAGGGAATTTCCGTGTTGGTATATCTGCACGCTGCGACAGAGCACTGACCGATTGCCTCCTCCGTCAGACGAAAACGCCACAGCAACAAGCTAATGAATTGCGAGAGAAACTCCTCAAGGAGAAGATCAAGAAGATGAGAAGAACCTCAAGCAGTGACGCCGTCAATGGTTGATTGAGGCTAATCATGCTAGAGTTGCAGATCCAGTTTTTCCCCCCATCGGGACCTTATAACTCGTGGGCAACCAAGCTAGGCTTCATCTTTCCAGGCAATCCATCGCTTGAGGTCGGTTACGATATCACGCTTGGCTTTAAGGGCGTTTGCGTACATCCTCCTTCGAGTAAATAGATATACATAATAGAACTTGCTATCTTTGCGGGCTGGCCCGGTGGCGTTGTATGCCGTGCACTGGCCGAATCTCGATTTGGTATATTCTGAAAAATGTATTATTGACTGGTGTTGTAATATCCTGGCATCGTATAAGGTCTTCACCAATTTGTCTAACAGATACACGTGTGGAAGGTAAGCGGACTGCGTATAGTCGACTAATAACTACACGTAGAAGACGAGGCCCTATCTAAGTACAATCACCTAAACTAGAACCATCTCGGATTGGACAAATCTCGGGCAACTTAAGTGACGGATATTCTGGCACCTGGCTCACTGAGCGCAGTCAGGGTATCCCGCTCTGTTCAGGAAGAAAACAAGGGGAGAGGATTAGGATGCAGCCCTTTAAAAGAGTGGGGGCCCCGGGGGGATTGGCGGATAAGTACTTATCCGATTGGGGAACGAGATGTGTCGCGTCATTCTGGGAACCTGGTACCTAGCTCTACTTCGTACTCTCTTCAAGATCAATTGCAATTGTCGCTCCAGCAGCAGTGTCACCACCCTACACACTATATAGCGCAGACGAAGACGAAGACGAAAAGGCTCGCTATAGACCGGGGTAACAGCAAAGACACACGGCTATGACCGAGAATCCTCAGCCTTCAGGAGGCACCACCGGCGGCCGTCCTGACCACGTCTCGCAGGCCGACTTCCAAACGTACCAGGCCGAGAGAGCCCACCTGAAGCAGGCGCTGAACCACCGGGCCAACCTTAGAAGACAGTTGGTGAGTCTGGTCTTCCGAGCTGTAGCCGTAGTAGGCTGGCTACCTAGGGATACGCGGCACCAGTTTGGGCTAACGCGCATATTCGCTGCTACGATTCTAGGCCCAGCTCGAGGCCAGCATCGCCAACCACGAGACCGAGTATCTCGAGGGGACGCCCTCGGGCAACATCATCACGGGCTTCGACAACTACACCAAGGGCACCACCAGCGCGGCCGCCCAGCGCCGGCGCACCGGCCTCATAGACCAGAACCGAGTCTTCTCGCGGTCCTCCGTCTCCTACAACGCCTTGAACGTAAGTCGCCTGTGTTGTATCTATGTACGCTTTGCTAACACATATCTTCCCGACGACACAGCCCGAGGCCTCGGACGCCACCTCCTCGACCTCCACGCCCGGCGCGCCGACGCCCATCTCGACCACATTCGCTAACAACAAGGACAAGGACGGCGCCTCGAGCCAGGCCACGCCCACCTCGGCGACCGAGAGGACGAAGGGCGCCGCCGGCGGCAGCAAGAAGAAGAAGGCGCGCGCGTCCGCCGCCGGGGGCGACGAGGAGAGCGAGACCGACACCCCGCGCGAGACCAAGAAGGTCCGCACCAACTTCGGGGCGCGCAAGTGATCTGACGGTCCCAGGGCGCGTTGCGCGTTACCGTCTTCGGCTCCATACTGGCACCCATCTTGGATGTCAGCGCGGAACCATCACGGCGGCTATGGTTCAACAAGTAGGGCTGTCGTCGGGAGAGCATTAGATGCTCTGTGCTTCTGATCTGCATTGTACGGCGTTTATGGAATACGGTACTCTGCGCATTTCCCTGGTAATATGAGATACCCCCTAAACTAGAGTTTAGAACATAAACAGGCTCTTGCAGTGAATCCAAATCAAACTTTCGAGGTATGCATACTTCCCCTTCCGCTTTCGAGGTATGCCCAAGGAGCCCGACACGAAAAGTATGCCTCGGCCACAGCTTCGCATACCCGAGTCGAGTCCATATTCGAGATATGCTAACAATCAGATGGTATAGCGAAAAGGGCACACGGCAGAGAACGCTTTAGCTAGGCTAAAATAATAAAGTCAATACGCGACCCCATGGGGACTACGGCGATCTAACCTGCTAGGCCACAAGGCAATGACTGGATAGGGGCTATACAACCCACAGCTGCGCGCGTCCTCACTATACCCCCCGCTCTCTCTGTACTGATAATACAGCCTGTAGGTCATATTGGTCTGAAAACTGTACTGGTCCGAAGGCTACCTAAGTACTGGGCAAATAGGATCGTTGGTAAAAGAAGCAGGGAACACGGGCTAGCGTAATAGATTAGATTTGCGTGTCCGAGTAAACGGGGAGAATTTATGAAAGGCGCGGCATTTATGCAGATTGAGCCTCTTCTTAACAAGAACTCACAATGGGATTGCTCAGTGTGAGTCAGCCTAAAGCGGCAATGCTTCAGGTACGTATCCTCTAAGATTCGGGGCAGCAAAAACCCACCTGTAGGGTTATTTTATGTTTCAGTTGTTGTTTTTCGGTACTTCGTATATCGTTGGTTAGTTAGTTTTACCCCTCGACGCCTTACTGGGCAGCCCCATCTGTTCAGGTGAATGCAGGTAGGGGACTGGCTAGCGCAGATACTCTCTCTACTTACACGTTCCCATAACGAATAAAGCCATTCGAAAACCGTTCATCGCCTCCACAGATTTGCTAAACATCAAGTAAGAGGAGACGCGAGTGGGTAGCTGCATTCGACCCACAGGAGGTATAGCATAGCTCCAAAGCTCTGAACTCGCATTGGGTTGTGACATCTGTTCCGGTCTTGTTTATATCCTCGGACCCGGAGCTAAATACGACGGGCTCTGTATACAAGTCGACAGCCACTACTTCTGGCTTTGACGCCTCCGTTCTCATTACTACATTCACCATGACAATCACCGCTACCAAGTTCACGCCCCAGGTGCTCCTCTCCGCGCCGCGCCGGGGCGCCGGCGTTCCGAACCGCACCGGGACGCACGTTCTCTATACAGGCGAGCAGCTTCCCCCCTCTCGTGTAGGCATCTTACCAATCAGCACAGCTCGCTGACGCCGGGATAGTCTCGCAATACTCCTTCGAGTCGCACTCGAAGAGCTACGCCATCAAGGTCCTTGACCTGAAGACCGGGTCGTCGACGGTGCTGTACGAGGACCCCGCCTACACGGAGCCGACGTGGATCTCGGCGACGGAGTTCGTCTTCGTGTGCAACCGCGACAAGAGCACCAGCTTGATGGTGGCGGACGCGACCCGGCCAGGCTCAGAGTAAGCGATCGCCGTTTAAAGCACCAATCGGGGTAACCCCCATCCGCTAGCTGTAGGGAGCTGTGTGTCGGCTAATAGATTCGTCTCCCCGTGCCGCTCAGTCCGCATGAGGTTAGCAGCTTCAAGGGCATGATAGCAAACATCAAGGTCAGGGACATCGGGGACGGCACCGTCGCGTTCGCCTGCACGGCGCCGACGACGCCCTCGGGGGAGCTGCACGATCCCGCCGAGGAGAAGTCTTCCCACTCCAGCGCGAAGGTGTACTCCAGCCTCTTCGTGAGGCACTGGGATTCCTACGTCGGGAAGAACAAGAACGCGGTCTGGTACGGAGCGCTGAAGAAGGAGGGCGATGCCTACAAGCTGCAGAGCCCGGGTCTCGTCAACGCGCTGGCGGGCACGCAACTCGAGTGCCCGGTCCCGGCGTTCGGGGGCGCCGGCGACTACGACATCGGCAAGTCCGGGCTCGTGTTCCTGTCCAAGGACCCGGAGCTGAACCCGGCGCTGTGGACCAAGACGGATCTCTACTACGTGCCGCTGCGCACCTTCACCGAGGAGAAGCCGCCGACCCCGCAGATGGTCAAGACGGGTAAGCTGCAGGGCTACAGCGGCGGGCCCGTGTTCTCGCACGACGGGACCAGCGTCGCGTTCAAACGCATGCGGCATCGGCAGTACGAGTCGGACAAGTGGCGCCTGATGCTGATCCCGGACCTGAAGGACCTCAGCAACGTGCAGGAGTTCTACGAGACGGACGACGGCGAGGGCGGCTGGGACCTGCGGCCCGAGACCATCGTCTGGGGCCGCGACGACCGCGAGCTGTACGTGACGGCCGAGAAGGAGGGGAGGACCCCGCTGTTCCGGCTGCCCTCGCGTCCCGCCGAGGCGACGGAGCTACCGCGCCAGCTCACAACGACTTGCCAGGGGACCATCGGCGAGTTCTTCAACCTCGCCGAGGGTGACGGCCGGCTGTTCCTGAACGCTAGCTCGCTGGTCGACAGCTCAGCCTACTCCATCCTGGACCCGGAGTCCGAGGAGGTGCAGCTGGTGTCCTCGAGCTCCAAGGGCGGCAAGTCGTTCGGACTGTCGCAGAGGCAGGTCGACGAGTTCTGGTTCGACGGCGCTGGCGGCAAGTATAGGTGCCACGCGCTCGTCGTCAAGCCGTCCACATTCGACCCCGAGAAGAAGTACCCGCTCGCCATGCTGATCCACGGCGGACCGCAGGGGGCTTGGGGCGAGAGCTGGTAAGTACAGTTCTGCGACTCCGTCCCTCCCCCCTTCACAGTCTACTACGAACAGCACAAACCCCTACTGGAATGTCATCCGGGCCTACTTCACTTCCTGAAGCAAAGTGTCCCCTAGTGCATACTGATAACTTGCATCGTTCCTCAGCACGGAGAGGCAAACTAACCTAGACGCCGCAGGTCGACCCGATGGAACCCAGCCGTGTTCGCCGAGCAGGGCTACGTCGTCGTCATGCCCAACCCTACCGGCAGCACCGGCTACGGGCAGGCGTTCACCGACGCCATCACGGAGCAGTGGGGAGGGCGGCCATACAACGACCTCGTCAACTGCTTCGAGCACATCGAGGGCTACCTGCCCTACGTAGACGCTCAGAACGCCGTGGCGCTGGGGGCCAGCTACGGCGGGTACATGATAAGTGGGTCCTTCTGTTTGTTTGCTTCTGTCTATCCTCTTGAACCAGACCGGCGCCGCGAAGCTGGTCTATGTAACTATCCCCACCCATCCCTGGAAAAGGGAAAGGGGAAAAGAGAATGTCCGAAAGACTAACCACGCGCGCGCGCGCCGCGGAACAGACTGGATCCAGGGCCAGCCGCTGGGGCGGCGATTCCGGGCCCTCGTGTGCCACGACGGCATATTCAGCACGCTGGCGGACTGGGCGACGGAGGAGCTGTTCTTCGTGATGCACGACATGGGGGGCGCCCCGTGGGAGGCCCGCGCGCGCGAGGCCGTCTACGAGCGCTGGGACCCATCGCGGCGCGTCGGAAGCTGGGCCACGCCGCAGCTCGTCGTCCACAGCGAGCTCGACTACCGGCTGCCGGTCTCCGAGGGCCTCGCGGCCTTCAACGCGCTGCAGACGCGCGGCGTGCCGAGCCGGCTGCTCTTGTTCCCCGACGAGAACCACGTGAGTACATCCCGTCTCTGCCTACCTACCCGCATAAGCTGCCTACTTGGGTCAGCAAGCAAGCAAGGCAGCAGCTATTTAAAACCCGGCAACCCCGTCCCATGCCGTTC
>QJNU01000909.1:0-23399 GCA_004154915.1 Monosporascus ibericus
AAAATTAAAAAATTAAAAAATTAAAAAATTAAAAAATTAAAAAATTAAAAAATTAAAAAATTAAAAAATTAAAAAATTAAAAAATTAAAAAATTAAAAAATTAAAACCGGGAAAGCTTAACGGGAAACTAAGTTATATATCATGTTGCTTGATTAACTCTTATCACGGAGTTTTCAATTCGGCTTCAGCTAGACAGCTTATGGAGGGAATCCGTAATTCAAGGAAGAATCTGGACAAAACCTCTAATGGAAGAGGTACGGACAGCCATTCGCGCCATATCATTATTCGACCAGAGCACTTTACGAAAACTGGTCTTGAATTCACCGTAATTAACCCACTAGACACCCCCATAACCCATATATGTACGCCTTCGAACTCCTAGCCTCAGTTCCAGTACAATCAATGTCACCAACATCGTATACCGTGGTTAGTCACCCCCCCTCCCCCCTCTAATGCCTATATTTATGGCGAGTGTGTTGGTTGAGCCGCTTTAAGATCCCTGTTGTATTCTATCCCAGTCGAATTTCTGCTGTGGCGTGGGAGATCTCTTGCAGATGTCTCTTAACGGCTCTTGGCCTTCTAGGCGCTGGAGCTCGAATTGTTCGTACATGCCACCTGAAGCGGTGTTAGCAATGGTGAATCGTAGTTACGTTACTACCACAATATGTGATAAATCTTCGCACTGGAGGAAATATCGGGAGGATTGGGGGGGTGCGAAACGGGACCCATCGAAACACGCACCGGGCGAGCAGCGGGATCAGGCAAGTATCCTCAAATCTTTTTTAGTACGTACCTCGCGTATTTAACGGCGTCAGACGGCGAACCACGCGATACAGCCCATCGTACCGAATGCCGCGGTCCGGTGCCCAACGGTTCTTCGAGCCGGGGCCGCCCGACCGCAAGACGCGCACGGGATGGCCGTTGTTCAGCGACGCTTTGAGGGCCTTGGTGCCCGTGGATGACTCGGCGGGGCGCGTGGGGTCGTCGTTCCTGTGGCTGTTAGACCCAGAGTAGAACAGGTGGTTGCCCTCGTCCTTGTCGAGGTCCTCGTACTTGTCGGAGACGACGATTGAGTAGGCGCCGAGGGCCGTGTCGCCGGCGATGCCCGCTATTCTCGCGCCGTGCGCGCCCCTCGCCAGCGCCACGATCTGCAGAGGGTACCACGTGCCGGGGGCGATGCCGTTGTGGCCGAAAACCTTGGCGTTCCGCTTGACAGCTCCGTTCACCGTGTACGTGATGCCGCCCTTGGGACCGCGCGTCCTGTACACGCCGTACAGGATCCCGCCCTCGCCGAAGATCGGGTCGTTGCGCGCCGGCAGCACAACCTGCGTCGTGGGCGTCTCGCCCACCGTAGGGGCGGCGGCGCCGGCCTCCTCGTCCGCCGCGGCTTCGTCCTCGAGGACGGCGCCGGCACCCCAGTTCTCGCTGCTCCACTCATCGTACAGCGTCTTCGCCTTGTCCCTGATGTCCTCGGGGAAGCGGTACGTCTGGGGTTTCTCAAATATGGTCTTGAGGTACTGGTCCATATTCGTTTGCGCCTTGACCTTGGGCGTCATCTCCAGGTTCGCTTGCATCCAGTCCAGGTACATCCTGAGCCCCCTGAACCGCCTATCGTACTCGTCGCCCTGCGGTATGCGGCCTTCCTTCTGGCTCCGGTTCGCGAGCAAGGCGATGCTGCGGTTCTCCCTCTTCAGGACCTCCAGCCGATCCTTGGTGTGCTCGGGCACGTAGAGCACTTCGATGGTCTCCATTTTCGATGTCGACGTGATTTAGTTCCCGGCGTGAAAGGTGGCAGCCAGCTTTGATAAGGGAAAACTGTTGGACGGAACAAATGGCTAATAGTTATGAGACATCAGGCGACGAGAATATATATATCAGGACGGCGACGTGGGTTGTGCATGAAGCTGGATTGGAGGAGTTGTGGCGAAGATAAATATGTATAGGCAGGTGCTAGAGCCTAGGCGGCTGCCTATTGCGACTTCCGCCAAGAAATCGTTGAATTCGTGGTTAAGCGTGGTTAAATGGTGAAACTATAAATGAAATGAAATGGAAACATCAATACGTGAATAACTCCCATGACGTCAGTTCCAGGTTACTCTTCCCCTCCGTTTAGTTATTCGATATTATGTATACCCATAGCTGCTCCTGGGATATATTACTTTAAGCCTTTGCGAAACCAGTTCTGTGGGCTACAACCAAGCTTTCCGTAGCCGCCGCACTGGACCGGCCTAGCATTAAAATTGCCAAGGAGTGACAGTTCTCCCCTATAAGTGACTGTAAATCACAAGTCACGACACCTCTGCAGGTACTATTGATGGAAAATTGGTTCTTAAAAAACTATGTACCATAGGGACGCTGCAGTATAGGGTCTCCAGCTCCAGATTGTCTCACCAGAAGCAACAGCGCATCGCGAAACAACGCATAGACCATTGTCGCCTTCTGAGACGCCGCACTCTATAGCAAACAAAGACACCGGCCGGGACTAGGCAGGCGGCCGGCAACTCATGTAACGGTACACACGCCAGGCGCCGTTATTGCAGGAGTCGGATTTTCAATAGCGGGCACGACATTGACTACGAATTTGTAGGAATCATAGCCATACTCGCTCTTTCTCTACCTAACGCCCCCCATCCATGCAAAAAGAAAGGTACCAACCAGGTCAGGCTCATCCCAAGAAGTTGTTGACGGCGCCCCCGACGTTCTTCAGATCGAGCAGGAACGTATCGTGGCCGAACATGCTCTGCTCCTCGCTCAGCTCCACGTGGGCGACATTCCGGTTACCCGCGAGCCGAAGCGCGTTGGCGACCTCCCGCTGCTGCCACGCGGGGAACAGGATGTCGCTGGCGACACCCATGACTAGGGTCGGGATATCCCTCAGCCCCGCCAGACCCATGACGAGATCCTCCGGGGGCCGCGAATCCACCGCGACAGGCGACGACGCGCCCAGCTCCCCGTCGCTCGAGCCGGGCTGCTCGGCGTACGGCAGGTCGGGCAGCGTCAGGCTGCACGAGGGGTCGTTGCCCTGGGGCCGGGAGCCGAGCTGTTTGAGCTGCGTCTCGCGCTCCTTTCGGCGGTCGGTGGCCACGCGCCGGTTCTCCAGCCCCAGGTCGAACAGGTCCATGGCCTTGCTGACGTACAGCAGGCTGTTGGGGTCGTAGGTCAGGCAGAACTTCTCACCCGCGTGGTCGAGGTATGTCTCGATGAGGAAGTCCGGGCACAGCGCAGGCGGCTTGTTGGGGTCCGCCCGCCGCCTGCCGAACCGCTGTTCCCACTCGGGACCCGATCGGTAGGTGACCGTGGCGATCTCTCGCGCGAGCTTCATCCCCGCGTGCGGCGGCACCTTCCCGTAGTAGAAGCCCCGGTTCCAGTTCGGATCCATCATGAGCACCTGCCTCTGTGTATGGCGCATGGCGATGCTGTAAGGGTGACTCCGGGCGCAACCGCTGATGGAGACAATCCGCCCCACTCTCGTGGGAAACAGAACGCCGGCTGCCAGAGATTGCATGCCTCCCATACTAGACCCCACACTTGCATACAGCTTTTCTATGCCCAGGTTATCCAGGAGCCGGAACTGGGCCCTGACCATGTCCTCCATGGTCAAGATGGGAAACCGCGTGGCGTATCGCTGGCCGTCGGCGGGGTCGATGCTGCTGGGGCCCGTCGAGCCGAAGCAGCCCCCGATGACGTTCGTGCAGATGACAAAGTACTTGTCCGTGTCCAGACACCCGCCGGGCCCGATGAACTTCTCCCACCACCCGGGCTGCGGGTTCTTCTCGGTCGAGTGTGCGTGCGACGAGGCGGAGAGGCCGGTGTGCAGCAGTATCGCATTCGACCTGTCGGCGTTGAGCTTGCCCCACGTCTCGTATGCGACGTCGAACTCCGGCAACACGCCACCCCAGTCGAGCAGCAACGACTCCTTGCAGCGGAAGACCTCGGTCGCGCCCGTCGTGTAGGTGGGTTCCGGCCCCGTGGACAGAGACCGGGCTTCGAGCTTCGCCGACTTCGTCTCTATGGCGTCCAGGCACGGGAAGGCCATGGCGGGGTTCGACGCCTCGGTCTGCGGCTGCCCGGAGCGCCGGGCGGGTTGGGAATGGAGCTGTCGGGCGCCATGGCGGAGGTTCGGCGCCTGCAGCGATGTCGGCGCCGCTATCCGTGATCGGGGACGCAGACTGCACAGAGGCGATTCGCCGCTCGAGTGTATGGAAGTAGAAGAAACACGACGCAACGCCGTGATGCCGTATCTTTGCGCCTTCATGGTTGGTTACCTATGAATCCAATTAGAAGATCTGGAGTCCAGAAGCAGGACTGCTGCGACTCGTCAGTATTTGTAAGATCCATCTGCAAAGGAGGTTTGTAAGCATGAAGCTAATCCTCTAAATTTATTGCTTAAAAAGCGAAGCTCCCTGTCTAACAATAGGTAGCTCCCCTAAGTTAGCGCACCCGACTGGTTGGAGGCGGGATGGTGCCATTGTGGGCGCTTGCTAGTGGTCAATCGATCGTATGTGCACCACGCGGGGCTAAATGATGCGAAGTTATAGGTCGGGCCCCGGTATAAGTCTATAGCATATGCGATAAGGTTGGTCTTATCAGAGACTGATAAGATGCCGCCCTGACAGCAGATCGGCCGGGCCCATTCCTAACCGCGTAATAGGATCTCCAGTAGGTATTGTACGATGCATGGAAGATTTGTGTAGTAATCACCATACATACACAACAAGCTTTTACATAGTAATCATCCCAATTGTACCACTTGAAGTCCGGTATGGCAGCAAGTCAGTTGATTGATTACCGGGCAAGCCTATAACCGCGTTCGAGTGCTGCAGCCTGCTAAGCCAAGAAAACAAGCAGGTACGTCATCCCAGAAACCGGGGAATCGAGCTACGTCAATCCGAGCCCAAGCCAAACGACATGCCTGAATTCTTCGAGTTATTCAATGTCCTTCTCGTCCTGCTCCTCACAGTACTATTTGCTATAATCTGGCACCTAAACCCCATAACAACGTCTACATCCACATCTACGCCGAATAATAGACCCGTCATCATGAACCGACGTGGAGGTCGTCTCTTTCCAATTCCATTTCCCCGAACCCCTCGACCCACCCCCGAGCAGCGGGAGGAGCAGCAACAGTCCCAGGCACCGGACGCCTCCACGTCTAATCCAGATAACGTGTTATACCAACCGAGCCCCAAAGACATCAGCGATGTTACCCTCATCCTCGAGAAGACGGGAAACCTCCCTCCCGAAGTTGTCGGCATCATCCTGGATTATGCCGAATACTGGGCGTGCACCATCGCCAGCGCCGATTACCGCAACCTGCCGAGCGGCCACCTCGCGATCCGCGGCTCCCACCCTACCGAGAACCAATTTCTCGTAGGTTAACTACTTATGTGCCGCTACCAGAGCACCAAGGAATGACTAACACCGAGGTGTCAATCAGCTACGCACCGAGCCAATCGGACTCTCCAACTGGTCACCGGCGAGCCCGGATCTCTGGCGCCGGGAGTCTACGCCCAGGCTGCTCGACCCCGAGGCCGAAGCGGAGTCCGAATACCCGAGAGCGACGCTCGAAGCCCTCGCCGACGGACCTGTGCCACCTTTCGAGCACCCGGTCCGGAAGGTCGTGTTCGACATTTTCAGTCGCGATCAGGGTTGGAGCGACGAACGTGAAAGCCATGGTACGTACAATCACTCGTACACTTGGTTCGACGCCGGGCTCGAACTGTTTGACCCAACGATCAAATGTAAGCATACTCTATCTTCCCACATCTTTGTGGAAGTCTTGCTGATGGCAGACAGGCCCGGATGATTGTCCCGATCGCCAGAACCCCAACTACGACGAGCGCAGCATTCCGACCTGTGCCATACGACCTCTCTGGCCGGTTTCGGTGAGATCCGAGCCCGACGTCCCCGCGCGGTACCATCACGATCTTCTCGCCAGCCCAGAGCATTGCATCCAGCGCAACAAACTCGCCGCGCGACCTTTCCACCACCACCACGTCGAGTGGAGGGCTACCGACGACATCGATCCACAGTCGACCGCTGCGGAGGCATTGGAAAACGCCGGTAGGGGTAGGGCGACGGGGAACGGCGAGTTCGTGAGGAACCTGAAGCTTGGCGATATCATCACCGTCTGGGGCCGCGCGAGGTTCCGCAGCTGGAGCAACAATATCGAGAGGGTACAGGTTAAGGTCTACTGGGCCGTACAATAGGCCCTCAAATAGCGGGGTGGCTGGCGAGACCACTCTTCGGCTTTATGGGTAACGATAATTATCTCTTATTACACCATTCTCTCAATAGGCGCATTTAGCACATCTGTAGGTGCACGTCAGTGTAAGACCTTGGGCGAATGCACCGCCAACCAGAATTACATATTTTGTACTGTCAGCATCTTACCAAAAGACCTTTCTTAACCTGCACACGTACTACGTTTGGACTGGTAACCGGTCGTCCCAAGTTAGGGAAACAAGGCGGACTGTGAGGCGCGAACGTCAGCTGTTAAATCTTGGGCTAGGGAAGAGTTCCATCCACAATTAAAAATCAGCGATTCGCTAGAGAGCCGTTTGTTTTGAAATCGTATGCGAACGAATCGGCCCATTATTTCGAACGAGATTTGGTAATTAGTCAGAGACGGTGTTAAGGGATTAGCTGGCCCCTATCGCACCCGTCCCACCTTCGCCCCTATTTTAAAAGGGGTTAATTCAACCGTCGGCGCGGGCGGTCTCCGGTACTGCGTGTAAATTCAAGTCTGGAGGTACGAACTGCCCCTATTACTGTTTAGCCTTGCACAAATCCGAGTCCCGGCGGCATTTATGTCCGAAACTTGCCGTTGTGCGGTTGCACTGTCTTTTCGTGGTAGCAATGGGGCCCGAAAAGCTCCTGGAGACAGGGGGATTTCAGACGGTGTGGGAGCCAGGCTTCATTCACAGTTACGGTTCTAATCGAGTATGACTATGAGGTATCTAACGCTGAGCAAGATCCTGTGAACACGAGCAACAATCAGTAGAGGTCCTCGACTCGGGATACCTACCTATGGGAAGTTGGGGTCATAAAGGGTGCGCTGTCTGCCGAAGACCGAGTCTGGAAGACAGCCCTACACTCCCGAACCAAAAGATGGCCTTTGGGTGAGTGATTGTATCCACATGGCGGTATTCACTATCGTTGGGTCGTTGGTTGCTGTATTAAGCGGTGCTCGCATACTAGGGCTTTGATCCCATGTGGCTTCGGAGGTGAATGCGGGCAAAAGTCCCATGACCATGGGCCACATATCCAATAATGATTCAGACTTTAGATCCTTCCCGAGAGATAAGTCGTCCACTGATATGTCCTTAAAGGGCGATTTCGGTCATGATTTGAAGTTTCAAGTCTTTATTGGTCAGGGGGTTGAGATATTAGAAGCTCTTAATAACGAATCATGCGTTCTCATATTTGGTTTAGATCTCGCCACAGGCGTTTATGGTGAAATCTACGAGGAAATTTCACAGGAGCCTCTTTACACCTTGGGACACCGGATACTGCAAAGGTGACTGCCATCACACAAGCTTCACCCGCGGCCTCGACGATTCCGGCTGTCCATTCAACTCATCCTTCTAGGTTAGGGAGAGAACTTATGGGGCTTTGCATTATTATTTAAGATTGAGGGGATTGCGGTTCTTCCATACCTGATACCGTACCTTTTCATGGTGGCAATCGGATTCTGCCCAGGGTACAGGAGAAACGGCCGCGGAATGAGATAAGGGCGGAATGGGAATGCTTGGAATGAGAGTAGCTGGGGTGTATCCGGTGTTCTCCAGGGATTAAGTAGACTTGAAAGCTATGGTGGGTTTTGAATTGTTCCCTGCGATAATTTCTTGCGTGGTCCGTTCAATCGAGTGGTGGTGTAGAGTTGTCAGACCCAGCTGAAGGTGATCAAACAGCTGGGCCTTGGCTTGGTTTGATCAGCTCCTGAAGGGAGCTTACTTTATGCGTTCTGATACAATTTTCTCTCAGCCGCAGCTGTTTTTATGTGTATTTAAGGAGGCTTTGCTACCCTCTGTATTTAGATAGGACCTCTTAGAGGTCAACCTGATAATAGCTTCTTCTTCAGCCATATATGCTTCAGTATGTGATGTCAGGGTCTCATAATTATGAGCCCGGTCCGCACTTCTTGTTAGCTATGCTTTGATATACTTTGTTATATACGTTATATACGTCGCTTTAAGGCTATTCGGATCCTCGCCGTCGCTCCCGCAGTAACTTTATAACTTATTGCCGCCTTTTATAAAAAAGTTTTAACCGTTATTTTTATTACCTTAACTTACCTATCTTTCTTACATCACGATTAAAGCCATAATTTTTTTCCTGTTAATAAACCCTAATAAAACTTTAAAACGTTTTAAGGCGTTTTTTTTTTAAAAAGGGACCTTTAAAAAATATAATACTTTTGAATTTTACGTTAACTCGAAAGCTGGCATATTATGGAAATATATTAACCCTAATATAACCTACGTACTAACGCTAATAAAAAAACCGATTTATCCGATTGTTAAAAATTTCGATAATAACGTTTTTAATAAATTAAACCTTAATCCAAAAATAGATACGAAATTTTAAAAACGTTAAAAGTTTTTAATCGATAATAAACCTTTTTTATAATTTAAAAAAAGACGTTTACCGAAATTAATATTTTCCTTAATTAATTTGTTTATCTTAATTATTATTAAGTATATTAAAAAAAGTTATATTTCGAAATAAATTATTAACCTTAAAAAATAAGTTTAAACTTAATAATAACGTTCGGATTTATAAGGTTAACGTTCGATATAAAGAAACGTTAAAAATTAATAAGATCCAAATAAATATATAATTTTTTAAATACTAAAAAACGTACATTAAAGCCGAAAAATTTTAAATCCTAACTATCGTAAAATTTTACGGTTATCTTAATTTTTTTAAAACTATAAATACTTTTTTACCCGATTTTTTTATTACCTAAACTATTATAATAAAAAAAGCCATATTCGACAGTAAGAATATTATTAAGCTGCTATTAATATAAAAGTTCGTAAAATATTTCCGTAACCATATAAAGTTACGAAAGGCCTAAAACGTTACCGCCGAACAGTTATTACGAAAAGCGTTCGATATTACCCTTAACGGAAAAACCCTTAATTAAACGGGGCCCTTTTAAAACATTTTAAATAATAATAACCGGAATAATAATTAAAACGGTAACCGGAACAATTTTTAATTCTTACGGACGTATATTTGCGAAAATATCTACTTTTTTAAAAAATACCTTTATATATGCTTAAAAATTAAAGTTAATAAATAAATTAAAAACTTTAAAATTAGGAAAAAAATAAATAAATGTATCGCGAATAAAATTAACGCTTTAAAGGTAATTATTAAACGTATTGAAAAAAATCGAAATTATAAATTTTTTAATTAATTTTTACCTTTTTTATTAAAAGGTTTTTTTTTACTTACAAACCTTTAAACTAATAACGTTATTACCGGATATAATTTTAAAAAGTTTACGTTATTAAATATATATTTAGATTTTTATGTTAAAAACCGGAAAACTAACTTTATCGATTTATACCTTTTTATAATAAACGGAAAGCTTTTAATTAAAAGGAAATATTTAAATATCTTAAGCGAAAAAACGTAAAAAATCGCGTTTATTATTCCAGATAACAAAATTAACGCCTTTTTTAAAAAAAAATTACTTTTATATCCTTAAAATATATATTAACTTAGTTTTATATAAATTATTTTAATAAGTTAAAATTTATTAAAATTATAAAACCGACGTTATATATTATAAGAAATTACGAACGTCGAAAACGGAAATAATAAAAATCTAATAAATTAAACGCCAACCCGTTATTCATTACGTTAAAATAACCCCGGAAAATAATAATAACAATATTATCCTTTTAACAGTTTTTATAATAATTTAAAAACTTAACGGGCTAGTTTTAAAGGACGAAAATAATCCTAAAGATAAAATTATCCTCGAAAACGAAAACGAAAATTTTATTATAAAATCCTTAATTAAAAAATTTCTTTTTCCGAAATTAAAAAAACTTTACGGAAATAACTTCCGAAATTCTTTAAAACCCTTAAAAAAAATGTTACGTTATAATACCGAAAACTTACCTATTTAAATCTTAAGGCTTTAAAAAAAATAATGCAAGCAATTACCGGAGCAAAAATTTAGCTACCGTCGAAAATCGATTACCAGAATTACGTTATTAAAAAAGCTCGAAAAAAGGTTTCGCGAAAACCGTAAATTAAAAAACGTAAGCCTTTCGTTACGATATATACTAACCTTTTTAAATATAATAACGCTTTTAACGGTCGTACGAAAACATTAATTATTATTTATCTTATTATCGGAATTAAAATCAGTTATATTCTAAAACGGAAAAAGTACGCGTTTACCGCCTTAATAAATATAATAACTTTTTTCGAAAAATAGCAACATATTAAGGTTAAAACGATCGTATTAAACGGAAAGATTTCCTTCGGATAAAAATTTTAAAAATAACTTTTTAATATAAAATTTTCGTATAAAACGTTACCACTTTATATTAAAAAACTTACAGGTATTTAAAAACGTACCGGAAACGTAATTATTACGAAAATACGTTACCTAATAATTAATAATAACCTTTTTTTTAACTTATAACCTAAAGCTATTAAAGCAACTACATATATCACCAACCATATATTTACTAAAGCCCTAAGCTAAAAAACACCCATCCAGGTCTTAAATAAATAAATCGTTAAAAAAAATAAAATACTTATACCCGAAAAAGGTCTAAAGGCGAACGTTATAAACGTTATCTTATTTAAATTAAAAACTTATATATTTACGGAAACAGTTTATCGGAAAGCAAACCGCCTGAAAAAAATAAACCTTAAGGTATATATCGGCTATTTAGTCGGTTACGTAACTAATAATATATACTACGTATAAGTTCTTTCGCAGTAACGTATTATTACTATTTACGACGTTACCTTTAACAAAACAAAAAAATATTAAAACGATTAACCGTAAAAATTATTAATCGAAATTATGGAATTAAACGATTAAATCGATAACATATTTATCTTACCTAAAATAACGACCTTCTTAAAAACTTTAAAAGCTATTTTTAATAATAACCTTTTAAATATAAATATTATTAAAGGGGTAAATGGTATAATAACGCAAAATTTATTTATCGAAAACGAAAAATTTATATATAACATTATCGTAATAATTATAAATCCTTTTAATTAAGATATTTTATAGAAAATTAAAGGGATAAAAATTAACGAAAATCGTAATTCGGAAAAGAAATCCTTTAATTTAACTATTAACAATAATTCCGAAAACGACCTTAATTATTCTTAAAGCAAAACGGGTAATTCGGGAAACAAAAACCTTTTATAAAGTTTGTTTATACCAAAAATTACTTTAAACTTCGAAAATGCAAATTATTAATAATATTACGAACCGTTACTGGACGAAACTTAAGATATATCGATAAATTTCTTTTAATTATAATAACGCCGTACCGAATTAAATTTTTGGATTTTTTAGCCGTTATTAAATTTAAGACTAAAAAAAAAAAAAAAAAAGTTACTTTCGGCTAATATAAGTTATAAATTAAAATTCGAAAAACGTAATACTTATTTAATCGCTTTTAACGTTATTTTTTTAATAACGATCAAGCCGGAACGCCTTTATCATAATAACCTTTTTATTACGCCTAAAAATTAATAAGAAATTATATAACATAAGTACGCCGAAAATTAAAAAATAATTATGCAAAAGGAATAAGATTAAATATATCGGGTAAAGTAATTAATTATTATTATCATATTTTAAAAGGTAATTAACGACGTCGGCCTTAACGGTACTTTTTCGTTAATATGGATATTTATTTATAAGTTTAATAAAAATAAGATATTTTAAAAATTTAAAGTTAAAATTATTATCCGTAAAAATCTTTAACCTCGTGAAAAGCTTAACGCTTACGTATTTACGTTTATAAAAAAATTATTTCGTATATTAATAACTATTACAACCCAATTTAACCTGGAACTTCGTTAACTAAACGCTATTAACGCGTTCCTGTATAGCAAAATCGACGAACTAATATACGTACGTTTTTTATAAAAGTTCGAATATCCAGGCTTTTGTTTAAAGTTCCTAAAGGCCTTATACAGCTTAAGGCGGTCGCCATTTTTATGATAACGAGATTTATTTACAAGTTTAAAGGACTTAAATTTAAAGCCGGTCCCGGATAATTTATACGTTATAACTAACGGCTGGTTAACGTTATTTTTTTACGTTAACGATATATCCATAATGTACAGAATTTAAGATACGGTACGCGTAAAGGAATTTTTCGTAAAATTAACGTAACGCTTCCACATCGTCGACCTTGGGGAATTATAATAATTCCTTAAAATACGTATTTTGCGTAACCGTAAAGCTAAGAAGCTATAATTAATATAAAACGCTTATTAGAAAAAATTATACTTACGTTTTAATTTATTTAAAGTTAAAAAATATTATTTTAAAATCCTTAAATAAAAGAAATTAAAAAAATTCGAAAACGAAACGTTTACAGCTTCGAAAAAAGATTACCTCGAAAAAGTCGGCAGCTTATTATATAAAGCTGTTACTATTCGCCTAAACATAACTAAAGTTACATCTTATTTATTACGATACAGCAAAAATTTAAATCCTATCCATTATAATGCCGTCGTTAAAGCCCTGCTTTACGGATATCATATACGTTATTTTACTATATAATATGATGGTAACGAAAAACCTAACGTACGATCGTTATTTTATTCGAATAACGTATCCTTTACGGATAACCCTAACCGTAAAAATTCTTAAAGTTTTATAATATTATTTTTCGGTAATCCTATCGTCTAAAAAGTTAATAAGCAAAATACAGTTACTACCTTAAATACGAAAATAAAACTATTAACCTTTTCTTAAACTATTAAGGAAGCCATCTTTATACAAAAGCTCTTTAAGGTTATAAACCTAAAGCTAAATAAAAAGCTAATTATCCAAATAAATAACAAACAAACGATACGGTTCGTCACCGAAAAAATTATACGTCTAATCATAAAGCTAAAATACGTTAATATCCACAACCATTAACTTCGCAAAACTTTTACTACGAAAAAAATCAATATCGAATAAACGCCTATTACGGCAATAATTATAAATAGCTTTACGAAACTACTTAGGCCCCAAAAATATTAAAAATTCGTTAAGTTACTAAACCTTTAAAACGTTACTTTAAAGCTCAAAAAAGCTTAAAAAAAGTTTCGCTACAGCAGCATTATTACGTTATAATAACAGGAATTATTATTCCCGTTTCCTTTATTATTTCCTTCCGTCGTACCTACTTTAATACCAAAACCTAGCTTTTTAACAAAGCTTTTATAATCTGTTAATATAATATCAGGTCTATAACACCTAAAAAATTCTTTCCTTTACTTTAACCACCATTATCATTCCCTCTCGGGTAATATTTAAATTCGTAAAAAGTTCAGCTATTAATTCTTAATAGCTAAGGGGGTATGTCAAACCCAGCTAAAGGTGATCAAACAGCTGGGCCTTGGCTTGGTTTAATCAGCTCCTAAAGGGAGCTTACTTTATGCGTTCTGATACAATTTTCTCTCAGCCGCAGCTGTTTTTATGTGTATTTAAGGAGGCTTTGCTACCCTTTGTATTTAGATAGGACCTCTTAGAGGTCAACCTGATAATAGCTTCTTCTTCAGCCATATATGCTTCAGTGTGTGATGTCAGGGTCTCATAAGAGTAAGCACGGAGATGAGGACCTTGAGAGTTGCCCGGTACGGCGTTTGGGATACATGGAGTCTCGCTCGCTACCTCCTTCCCCTAATATGGCACTCATCTGAACCCTGCGGCGAAAGACGTACACAAGAGTCATTGTCCGAAAGCCAAGTTTGCAGGAATTCCTTGAATCTCTCCTCTCTACCGTTGGCATGCTAGGACGTGGGGAACTAGGTGTTTGCATACTTAGATTGATAGAGCTAGGAACCGACTTTCCTAGACGGAACGTGTGACTGTCATATCGCAAAAACGGTGGAACTTAGCAGAGAGATAATGTAGACTTCAGCTCATAAAACAAAATGCGTCATCCACGAATGCCTGCCGAACCCTTCACTGCGTTGACCCATATAATGGAAGCTCTTCGGTCAAGACCGGATGGACCGGATGAACGCCCCATGTGGTTCATGATGGATTCGGCGACACGTGCCACATACGCCTACCGGGTCCAGCAAACAGAATGATCGAATCATGATAACAATCATGATTGAACCGAGGGAAGCAATCATCGAACCAGCAAGCATGGAAACATAAATAGAGTTTCCATACCAGCTTTCTCTTTGTCGATCCACCTACACATACATCTACATTTACTATCATTATCATACACCCGAGTCCATCTCCATACTACGGCACCATGCCCCTGGAATTCGACCCCGCAAGAATCCGCCTGAGCCGGAGCCCAAGCGGCGAGGCGTTATTGGATGAGGAGAAGGTTGCATATGCGACACGTAACCTCCCCGAGTCGTTACTTGCGGCGGTCAAGGAATTCAGGCGTCAGCCGGAGGATAGGATCGGTCTTGTGTCCACAACAATGCCGGATCCTGCCTTCGTGATCGACCTGCAGCTGTCCACGGAAAAGAAAAGAGAGCTGGGGTCCCGCAATTACAGATACGTTGATGTCAAGTCGCCAGTGACTCTCTTGGTTACTGCAGACGACGTGGGTATCAGTAAGGGACCCCGGGTGGTCTTGGACTCCTTGACCAAGTACACAATTGACGGTCTTTGGCCTTTCCTGGCACCACACGTGCGCGCTCGATTCGGTTCAGAAGGGTCGCCGACAACGGAATTTTTCGAGACGCTGCAGAAAGACGCAGAGGAAATCCTGGACATCCTCGAAGGTGTGCTGCCAGATGCGCCCGGCATCCAAATCCCCATGGAGGGCGCCGACGACAAGATGTTATGTGTTGTTGACAGTATCGACGACGCGATTAGCTATGAGACCGCGCAGCATGTGGAACGGCTGGTCAGAGTCTTGGAGGAAATCTTTGTGGTTCACGGGAAGGGAAAGATTCTATTCTTCGCGGACGGGGATTGCCAGGCCATGAAGTACCTGAAGTACCCGGAGAAGGTAGTGCGCATTAACTGGTGCGATGAGGATGAGTCCGACGGCGAGGGTGACGGAAACGAGTAGTGGGAAAGGGGTGACCAGGTTTGGGAATGTGGGACGGCTAGGACATTTGATGGAGGGACAAGGTGGATTATGGGGGATGTACTGCGCGTCTAGACGCTACATTCTAGGTCAACCATGACTGCTATGCGCGGGTCCTTTTTCTGACATAGCTCTCTGTTCTGTCTGCAGCGGTGATTGCACGAGACAGCTTACTTTATAAAGCTGATAATTGATGGGTGGTCCTGGGCGGTGAAGCTACCAAGGCTGGCAATGCTGCTAAGCGCGCTGAGGCGGATTGCCATACCCCTGACTTCCTCAATCACATAATCTAGCGACAATCTCATGCAGATATTGGCCTGGATTTCCGCTCCCTTCTTCCAGAATATGATAGCAATCTACTGTCACTAGACTTGTGGTTCGCGGCTATGACGGCACAACCGCTCGGTGTCCCTTGGGAAAGGGTTCGACAGCTGGGTACCGTGGGTGGTTCCGACAAATCCAACGCCACATGAGTTTAACCTCGGGTTCGCCGTACGCCTTTATTCTATGTTCCTCTTCCCTCTATAAGCCGTAGTGCAAGACATAAGCGTTCTGATCGTGAACCTCGTATCCGGGAGCAAACATACAGGTGTCGGCCTGCCCTGTTCCGTGACTTGGTATTTGATCCGTTATCGTCCAATGTGACGAGACTTTCATAACGAGGTATTGTTTCCCTTCTCGTTATTCATATGCAACGGAAACGGTCCTCGTCTGGACGATCTGAGCGTTTTCTATGATCGCCTTATCGCTCCGGTTGTCATCTCCGCTGGCCCTCCCGGTGGCGATCTCGACAGTCATCGCCCGCTGGTTCTTGCTTCGCCCACGACCCGACATGGCGTATAGCTCGTTACTGTCGCTAAACTTCTCATACTGGTTCCGCGTCTTTCGGGCTACGTTCCGGTTCGACGATCTGCCTCCGCTGGAACTCGGGCCGCGCTCCGCGCTCGGTTTGCTCTGCGACTCGCCAAAAAATCTGGGCGCAAGGTACCGGCAGAATCTCCTCAGCGTGGGCATGGACCCGCAAATAATGAACAGGTTCGCCTCGACGAAGCTGGAATGGGTAGAATCGCATGGTCAGTGTTCCCCCCTTACGCCAAGAGCATCCTGACTAGGACGGAACCGAGCACTTACACCCACAAGCTAGCTGGAGCCGTATCCCAAGGCTGGTCAGGGCTCGAAAGCAGAGGTACAAGTAGCACAAGTCTAACGATCGATGTTGCAACGGTGCTTGATAATGTTAGGTTGCCGCGGTATGATGGACAGGGGATTCTTCAAATCTCTTACATAGACCCAATGGTAAAGACCATTAGGGCAATAGCTTTCTGCGCCCAGCGCATTTCCAGACCGATAACCATCTTCAATGGGAGGACGAATAGTATACAATCAGTGACGATGTTTGCGACAGCAGTGGCCATGTACAGTGCTGGACGATCGATGCAGTCGCCGTCCATTAAGCTCGTATCCCACGACATCCGTATTGGATTGCAGCTGAAGATGAGAAGCAGCGTGATGGTCGGCGTATAGGAAATCACAATCCCAATGGTCGCCCAGACAGAATATCGAAACCATGCCTGGGGCGATAATTTGAGGTAGAAGGTGAGCAGTGATAGCTTCGCGAGCCCATTGCAAACCATATAGGTTGGCGAGGATGCGTACATGCTCTTTGTAACTCAGCACGTTAGCTTCTAATAATCCAGTATATCAGCATTTGTCACTCATGTCTCTGGCACTTACCAGTGAGAAGCGTTCATAGATCTCCAGCGGCATCTCCCATGCATGCACGCCTAGCCCATTAAATCCTAGAGACCCTGAAATGGTGAGCCAGTCTCAGCGATACAGCTAATTTCGGGATAGTGTAGGTATTACATGTGTTTATTGCTTGGGTGGCTATTGCGGAGACCTGGTGATACTCCTGTTAACAGCGTTTCCTTTACCCTCGACGCATCGCAGCCGCGACCACCTACCCATGCTAAGAATATGAAGACTAAGACGAGTCAGTTCGATATCTCCCTCGTGCGTTTGGGCTCTAGACATGGGGAAGGTGTTTATCTGTTCGGAGAAAATAACCCCTTACCATCATCGACCCCTAAACCAGTTGACAGATAAACGTTGGTATAAAATCTCTGTGCTAGGAAGAGCGTCGCCAGAAATCCACCAACAGCAAAAACCCAATAATGCTGCACATGAAGGAACGTTTGGGGGTTATCGAAATCGACTACGTAGCCTTCCGGTGGTGAGGTGAATGTCACCACTCCATTCGTTGTTGGAAATTCTCTCATCTTGCTGGCCGAAAGGATTCCGCTAGGTGGAAACCATTGGAAGGTCGGATGAAGTTGATGGGAGCTTCAGCCGTAACATATGTAAATCTTAGATCTTGCGACCTCAACCATCAGCCGAATTTTTGTTTGTAGTAGTTTATGGTAGCTGAAGCAGCATGACCGGTGTGATGGTCTCGCGGCAAATAGAACGTCCAAAGGTGCCCAATGGCATGGCTTTCATGATCAGCATCATATCGAGATTTAGCATTTCTAACGCATCAGGCATGCGAACATATCCCTGCTTTGCTAAGCATGCAGGAACAGCTTAAAATACTACAAGGAGTCCCCTCCGTTTTCCTGGGGAATAGTGGATACGATAATGTTTGATGATACAGAGATTTTCTCCACAATACGTTGAGTTGAATACTGGCTACAATACACAGGGTATTTCCTGTTAGCTTCTCCACTTGGCCCAAGATTTGCCTTATGAAGTTGCATGTAAATGCCGAGGGAATTTGTATGGGAAAATTAATCATAGTCACTTCAACTATATGGCAACTCGAGTAAGCCCTCTCCATTGTAAGCTATTCCTTCGCATTTGTCGCATATTCAAAGCCGTTTGAAGCCGTTTAGAAAGGAATTACCACAGATCGAAACGACCATATTCAGTATATATAAACAATGGATTTATACCACTTCACCCATGATTAGGCGGATTAACTTTAACAACGCCAATAACAACCCCAAATCTTAGGCCCCATTCTCGAAGAATGCTGTTAAAACAGTCGTGGGAAAAAGCAAAGAATGAACAATGTCACTTTGCATACAAATTATATGGAGATTGACATTCTAGCCAATTCCAGTATTTCATGGGCCTGGTGGAGAAACTAACAGAAACTATCCCTACGTATTGTAGCTTTCGTCATTTCCATTGTTAAGCTGTAACGTTCCATCGTCAACTTGCTTTCTTTCTTTCTGTTTTCCTCTCTGGGAGCTCTAAGGCCACTTCTCTTTCAGATGATAGTGAATGAAGATATCAACGCACGAGTGAGTATCTTCCCAAGTACATTTCAAGTCGAGCTTAGTCGCTTAACAGAAGGATGGCTTCGAGAGCCGGCGGGATGAGCCGTAACTAACAGGGTGGTGGATAGAATAATTGGTTGTGTCAACGGTCTGTTGCGTGTCTGGGATGTGATGAATGACCTTGTACGCGACCTTGACTCCCAAGCCATGGTCACAACCTGGCTGGTAAATATCTGAAATACGGGTTTCTATATTGGACAGAGCTTGCTTGACAAGCTCAAAGGCGCTTGTTGCGCATGCCAAGAGAGCTAGACCACGTTTTTATAGCTACTAACCATCGGGGCTACCGGGTAGCATCCGGCAATATGTGCTAGACCAGCCCTACCCTGGTTGAGAAGGTCAAATTTTGCTTGATCCGTGCTGATCTTAGCCGTTAACGTCAATACTAATCTCTTGAAAAGAGTTCAATAGATTGTGGACTACCATGGGAGTCAACTCACCAGGCTTGTTAACGCACGAATCACAGCATTGGAAAAGATGAGAGATGGCCTGGGGAGGGATAAGCGAATCGTTGGTCAGACCGCCGACCGAAGCGAGGAGAAACTGAGGTCTGTCCGAGTGGGCCATTGCGGCGAATCCCGGAAAACAAGAATAGAACGCCGCATCTTTGCAATCTTGCCGTCATAACTGTGCTTGAACTGGCAATAGCAGTGCATTACTCGTCTCGGTCACCGAGATTCCAAACAGCAGCAACACCACCAGTAATGGAACGCCTTTGAGACTAATTCGCGTCTTGTAATAGCCCATCGGTCGGAGCCCATTCTACTGTCGGACTGTAAATAGTGTCTTTGTTAGTTCCCGGCCTATCCGTCGCAAGTTATACCGGATACGAGATTGCCGTTCCGAAGTTACGCATGGTGGCCGGTGACTTTTCGGCCGGGTGGTGGACCAAAAGATTGTTAGCGCCCAGAGCCACACGACAGCACTCTCAAATATTTTGTCCACCATCTTTAATGTCATGGACCTGGTACATATCACGTATTATCTCGATAACTTCGTTAATGCAAACTTCCAACTTTCTATCCGTGGTCTAGTGTTTTTCCGGTTAGCTTCTGACTGCCCGTAGCACTTTCTAGTTAAACAAGAGATACTCGAATGTCGGGAAACCTACTAGCTAACTTAGTTTTAGCATCCAAGGCATCATTAGGTTTTAACGAATTTGTCGAGATAGTAAGGTCTAGAAGATATAGCAACATAAATGACATATAATTCACAAGCCGTCCAAACATGCATTTTATAAAATAGCCCGAAAATATTTTATAGGGTCATCTACAGTATGACACTTGTTGCCGATATATCACGAGTTCCCAGCTTCGTAGCTTGATAAACCGAAGTCATCGGTCCCCATATTGCGAACCACATCCCTACTAGGGCCCGTTCTGCAGGTTCTGCAAAAAGAAGATAATAAATTTAAACCCGGAGCTTGCTCACGACGCCGAACCCCGAAACTAGCACATTGTGCTTTCCGGTAAGTGTCAGATATAGGGGATACGAGTGGTGTCGTTTATATTGGGCTACTTACTGTCTCTGAAACACGCGTACTGCTATTGTATAGCCTCGTAGCGGAGCATATACTCTGATTAAAAGGCGGTCTTCTCTCGTTTGATGTCCTATAGCACTTCTGGCTAGCTGACGGTAAACGCTTTTTGCTTTTACATCCGCAGCTACACCCCAAAAATGGGGCCAGATCTTGGTAAGATACAATACCCTTGCCCACTTTTTTCGCAAGCTTTGTACGTTAAAACAAGTGCATTACGCCGCCGTGGCGCAGCTATCTCAGAACCAAAGGCCTGATTTGATTAAGGTAAGTTCTTAACCTATCAGCCGCACGATAAATATGTGCACATACCACACAGCATTGACGAGGCACCTGGTCCATCGAAGAAAATGGATCGATCTAGCTAAAGAAACACAAATGCCTTACCAAAACTTACCTCAGCTAGCTCAGGCCTCTCTGGCTCGTTCTCTATTTTCTTCAAAGTCACTTAAGTACCGCTCCACAACGCTAAAAATCAACCAATCAAACCCCAAATCCCCGTAACGAGCCAGCAAGGCCTGAGTTCATGTTATACGAAAAAGGGGTTCGTTCTGTACATTTCATAATTAAGAAAACCGAAATTCTGTAATATCTCAATAACAAGACATTTCCTATAGTTATATATATATTTATACGAATCCCTTTATTATAGCTTATTATCAGTACCATACTGGTCCTGATCAGGACTTTTTTGCCACTCCTAAATACCAGCGCGTCTATTAGCTACAGCCCGAACACGTCGTATTATTATCCCCCCCTTTCAAAACATAACAAATCCGAATTCTCCCAGTTTTATCGAGTTACGCCTTTAAAATAGAATATACGTACGCGTACAATTAATTTCTGGTAACAATACCAAAAAACGAATTTAACGTTTGAAAACTTTATCCGTAATTAGATTTTTTGCGAGGATTTAAGCAAAGCTTTCAGTTTAACCATTCGAATTAATCGGTTAATTAACGTATTAAAAAAAAAACGAATACGCGATAAATTATTAACATGCGAAAGTTGGCAAAAGTTTATTACTTTTATTAATCAAAACCCTATCATAAGTAAATACCATAATACGCTATACGGAAAGCTTGTAGCTTTTATAAAAAGGCTTAAATTCCGCCGCCTGCCGGAAAATTTATTACTTAATATTAAAATAATCCATATTACCTTAAACGAAGGTTAACGGTTTATAAATACGTTAATTCGACCAAATCGCTGCCATAAATCCTTTATCGAAAAGCTTTTCGGTATTTCCTATTATACCATTCGACTAACATCCGGAATATCCATACCTAATCCAAAAACGACAGTAAATATTACGATACGGATAGGACCATTAAGTTGCTTTAATTTGTCGTATACGCAAATTTGGTCCCCGTAAGATATTTTAAAATTATAAAACTTAATAATTTTTTTATAACGTTCGATAAATACCCCCGGTTTATTATGGTCCTAATTAAGTAATTACGGATGTCCATAATTTTCGCCTTATTATTAACATAAATAATAATTTTAATAATAATACGCAAGCTGTTAAGCTAAATTAAAAGGATATTATTTAATAGTTCGGAAATATTAGTTAATAGGAAATCTAAATACGTTTAATTCGAACGTTAACCTTTAGATATGGAAAAAATAACAATATCGATTTCGGGACGATTAATATTAAAACGCCGGATTTTTATCTTATAGCCATATCTAATTAAACCTTTAACTTAATTAAAGCCATTATATTTTGCGATTTTCTTCTTTATAACGTTACTGGTAATTATTATATACGTAAACTAATATACGTAAGCAGGAAAAATAAAACGTAAATTACGGATGTTAATATATTTAGGCCGGAAGTTTTTCTATTCCGATAATAAATATGTTTTATTAATAATAATTAAGCCATATTATCGTTCGAAAATAAAATTTAGTATAATAATCTGGAATTAATCGTTCGATAATTATTTAGGACCAAAAATAATATAACTGCTACCTGGCAGCTATACGTTCGAACATCTTTAAATCGAACTTTTTCGTTTTCGCGAATATTAAAATAAGAACAAAATATGGTATTGCTAATATAAAAGCTCGTTATTTTTCGGCCAATTTAATTAAGAGTGCAACCTGGATAATAATTAAGTCGGTTATTAAAAAAAAGGCTTAGATAATTAAGGATTTTTTAAAGCTTATCTTAATAACGAAAAAAATATTAAGCTTTCCGAATACCAGATTATGCATCGTATTTACCTATTCCTTCCGTAAAATACGGCCTTACCCGTTAAATATGCACTTAATACAAGGCGAATAAACCGACGGCGCAAAGTCTTTATATAATTATCGGTTATACATAAAACGTTAACGTATGAATTAATTACGTTTATATCGGCAAAAAACCAATAAAACCATCGGATAAGGATAAACGCGTCGCTTTAAAATGTTAGGTTTTCGAAGGTTTAAGGTATATACCTTAAACCCTTTAATATATTACTTATATTTAACTAATTAAGACGAAAATATATTTCGGGGCTTATTATAAGCAATCTTAAGCCTTATATATCATTATTTTGGTTTATAGGGTTATATTATTATCGTGCTGGCCTAAGGGGGGTAAAAGGTTATGGCATGTATAGAATAAGATTTTTAGCCATTTTTTCGGGCGCGTATTATCAATCGCGTCCTGATTAGGACCAAATGTATATAGGAAAATAGAGATTTCAATTCTGTATTAACTTTTCGTAATTACAAAATAAGTGACGTTAGATTAAAGCTATCTTTAAAGCATTCGAATTGAAGATTTTTAAAGATTTGTATGGGGATATGCAGAATAAGGCCAAAAAATCACAACTTGATGTCAGGCCTTATTTTTAAGGTTTTGTTATTTCTGTGGAGCTTTTTATTAAAGAGATTTAGTCGATACATCTAACCCTTACAGCTACTTCCTGATCAAAAGCGCTAGCCACGGCTGCGCCTGCGGCGCAGCCACAACCTTAAAAATCGGGCCTGACCTTGGTGAGGTAAACCAAAACAACCTCGATTGCGGTAACAAACATTCACGATTATACAACATCAACAACAGTAATGTATTAATAACATAATTGGTTAGTTGGTTAATTTTTATATTTATATTAATATTATTATTATTATTATTATTATTATTATTATTATTATTATTATTATTATTATTATTATTATTATTATTATTATTATTATTATTATTATTATTTTTATTTTTTTTTTTTTTTTTTTTAT
>QJNU01000910.1:0-23374 GCA_004154915.1 Monosporascus ibericus
TTATTCAGGAATATATATAGCCCATATTCCCCAGCTTGTTGCTAGAAGTCTATAGCGTTGATATAGCGAATTTTACAGACACTTGCGACACACCTTGAGATTTCCATCATTCTTGATTGAGTCTACCCTGCACGTTTTCACATACTAATCCTTTCAGGGTAACCTCATTGTTTCCTCTAGGGTAGCCTCACCTTCTGTCGCAGCGTTTCTTACAAACGCCAAGTCATATGAACTAAAGAAAGCATGTAATATTAACAATAACCGTGAACCCGGTGTCAGCACGAGCAATACATGCGTAGATATGGTATGATGGTAAACTGACTGTCGAGTGGTTAAATCGAGTCTAGTGTCTCGCCGTCCCTGAATAACATGCTTCTTTCCAACCTAGCAGGTCGTTGGCACCCTTCCGGCGTAATCTCTACAAGTTAGTGTAACTCTAAGTAGGCTGCAGGATCCCGCCTTGTCTCGTGGCATCTTACGTCAGAACATGCAGTATCGCTCTCTCGGGAAAACGTCTTCGCAACTGGAACCAACGCCTGAGCTTACAAATTGTAATTGGTCTAAGGTGAGGTCAAACTGGCCGAGGAGATCTGCGCAGCCAGTCCAAACATCGATCTGGTAATAGAAGCGGCACTCTGGGTCATCCTCATGGCGCCGCGTAATGTCTTCCCCAGCTGCCTTCGTAAGCAAAGGCGCAATACTGGGATAGGAGAGCAAGGAGGCTGATGATGTTCAATACACGTTGGTGGCTTCGACGCTTGTGAAGCGTCTGCCCAAAGCT
This sequence comes from Monosporascus ibericus, assembly GCA_004154915.1. Lineage (NCBI taxonomy): Eukaryota > Fungi > Ascomycota > Sordariomycetes > Xylariales > Monosporascus > Monosporascus ibericus. Next base: position 782 of record QJNU01000910.1, read on the forward strand.
TCATCTTCGGGTATCAGGCTGTAAATAACAACTTCTACTAAAGGGGGGGATGCACAGCGTTGAAGCCGGGCGCGTATGCCATACGACTAAAGGTCTAGGCCACGGCACCCCGGTCGTTTGTATAGTACGATTTTGTCACGTTGCCTTCATGCCAAGAACTTTCCGTTCCAATGGGTGTGTGTGCTAAGGTACCGTATAGCCTCCAACTTTTGTATCACTATTGGTGCAGCAAGGCTTGCTGATGACCAGACTGCATCATCCGAGCTATTTCCTACTGATCTTTTGGTGTGGCCCTAGCCTCGAAGTTCGTTGGTTAATGTTCTACAATTAGTAGACAAACTAATACCTTCTGTCAGAGATTAGTTTTCGGCTAGACATATGGTACGGCGGTCTAAATTCGTCTTTAATAAATGATGTATATTACGACACGAGAAAAGGATGTATACTGTTGTTAAGCCGCCAAGCCCGTGCATGCCAAAATGACAAAAAGTTGCTTTGGGTCAGTCTATCGCCGTTCTACCACTATATCTCCCTTCTCCTTTCCCTCATAGCCACTATGTCCTCCGCTAGTTCTATCTCAAGTGTAACAATAGGTGGAACTGCCCAATAGCAAATTGGTCCCATGTCTAGTGCATGTGCGGGGGCAGCACGCAGCGTTACACACCAATTACTTACATCGCGAGATCAAGCTTCACCAACCACACCCCCCCACCCTAGGATTATTTCCACACCCCGAGCTTACAAAATGCCCTTCCTCCACTCGATGGCGAGTATCATATACCACTCCTATAAGAGAACAGTCTGAGTCGAACTTACCTAGTAGCATCTAATTGGAAACGCCAAACATGAGCAACCAGGAATTTCCTAACTCTCTCCCCAGAGGCGGGATGGCGCCCCTTGCCTCGACACGGGAGCAGTCCATCGCCGATTCGGTTAAGAACTCCGATATGTTCCAAAAGGCCTTTCCAGATATAGATTGGAAGGGCGCTGTAATCGAGCCCACCGTCAATATTGCCTTTGACCTCAAAGTAAAACCCAGCAGCCCCTCGTCTTAAATGGTTTTAGCTGATCACAAAGGTAAAAAGGAGAAACTTGACCCGGCCACCCGAGAGAAGCACGAATATCTCCTCGGGCAGATGCTTGTGCGCCTCGACGAGCCTGACAAGGCCGAGAAGTCGTTTTGGGAGGCGAGAGAGTGTCTCGTCGGCCACCCGGATGTCCTGAAGCAGTTCGATGCCGTCTACATCCGGGACGACCGGCCGGTCCCGGTTATGCTTGAGCAGCTTTGTGAGGCCTTGAAGTTGAAGACGGCCATGGTGGAGAAGATGGGCTCCGACTCGGGCTTAAAAGTCGCCGCTGGTGCATCTGTCGGACAGAGTGAGGAGATGGTTAAGTCCGGAACCGGAGACGACACGAGTCTTTGAATGACGACTCGAGTGAATGGAATTTATACGTGTTAAGAGCGGTCATGTCAAAATAGTCTCATCCGAGTGATTGTGCAGAAAAGAATGCAGTAGACCCGGGATCATACAACGAGGAGTGAAGTTGCCGTTTTATAGTCAAGTTGGCAAATCTCTGACCATAGTATGGGCCATCGAGAAGACGCGCCACTTCGTGACCCGTGCTGACAGTTGGCTCCTTGGCGTAGGTCTCCGGCGGCAAGACGGGGACGTGGAGGATTGGGACCCCGGGGGGGGGGGGAGTAGACGCGGCATTGCGCCGGGACAGAATGAGTAGGCGATCAGGGTCCTCGACGGCTCCGTTTTCATCAAAACCGTTCTAAGGTGGACCCGGAGGCTCTGTACAAAAGACGGAACGTAAACGCTTATTCTCGGAAGGCGGTCCGGCCTGGCAGAACCGGGGAGAGGAAGGTGGATCGGGATGAGGCAGCAGACACTGTCGTGCCGTATAAGTGATTTTGCATTCGATGGCTGAGGCAGGAGGATTGGCTAATATAGTGCTTACCCGACTCACCCAGGCTACTAGAATCACAAGCAGATGCGCTGAAGAAGCGACCAATAGAGAGTCAGAGAGGAAGTCTCGATTGTCATGTAGGAACCATATCGGTAGCAATGCGGCCGCATCGCCGGGTTCCACTCAGCCGGGACTGTGTCTATTCTAGTGCCCAAAGGGTATGACCTTACCCTACGACCAGGGTTTCCCCCCTGAGTATTCTACTCTGTGTCTCGAATGGTTGTACGAGCTTTCTTTCATTCACCCCTTTTCCTCCGATCGTTGATCATCCCCTCTCTAAGGATCTATCTACTTCCCAACCGTTTCATCCAAATTCCACAAGATCAGCGCTTCTTGACAACTACACTCTGGCTCAGACCGCTGAGTTGGGAATTTGAAAAGAATGTCGAGAATCGGCGCGTTAACGACAACGTTTACGCCACCCGCTGCTTGCGCGACAAGCACAGGATTATACCTTGTGGACTGCGGCGAGGACTGTTCATATCACGCGAAGGGACCTTTGGAGACGACATCGTAAGCATTATCCTCATTCAGACCGCCAATACTTAAAAAACGAACCATCCACGCAGAGATGAATTGATTCCTTCATCGTGACTCTCATATCTTTGACGCGGGACTACGTAGCTCATCAGTGGTCCGCATAGTCCGAAGCAAACCTCGAGATATTGAACTAACTCTAGGTGACTAGATGTTATCCGGACGACTATGACCCCCAGATAAGCAGTGGCTATTACAGCCCCGGTATTTGCCCAAGCGGGTACACGGAGGCATGCTCGCGAGCGGAGAGCATGGGCACGGCGACAGAATGGGCCTATACCTGTTGCCCCAGGTTAGTCCAGTTGATGTATCCGTTCGGTTAACAGGTGGCGGATAAGATAATATATACAAAGGATATACTGGCTAACTGAGCACACCCGAAAGTGTCGAATCCAACTCCTACAGCTGCCTACCGACTGCGTACCTAGAGTGGGACCTTACGCTCGGCTGCCAGTTAAGCATGTCGAGCGGCACATTTACGCTCTTTGATATCACTGCCATGGAGCTCAACGGACAAATGAGCGTCCAGTCGTCGACCGTTGGAAACGACTTCCGGATCGGCGCCCATGCTATAGAGGTCAGACGCCAGGCTACCGACGCATCACTGACGGCGGCTACTACATCAAGGCCGTCAGACACTTCGCCGGCAGACACGAGCGGTGCAATAAGTGGCTTCGACAGCAACGGCAGAAATAGCAGCAGCATCAACGGTAATAACTCGACTGAAGGTGATGGCGACAGCACTGGCTTCCCTCCGGGCGTCGCAGCAGGGATAGGCGCCGGTGGTACCGTTGCACTACTAGGCCTGGGTGTAGGGATTTTCTTCCTATGCCGGCGGAGGCGAGCAAAGAGGAAGGCTCTCTCGACGGACGAGGGGAATTCGAACGCCTCGCCATTGATGGCGACGACGGTGGAAGCTACGTCTCCCGGGTCCGCGAGAGGATATTACGAGCCAGAGAGCGCAAAGGCGCTTGGAACATTTGAGCACCCGATATATGGCGGCGCGTACGAAATGGAGGGAAATACCACGATATATGAGATAGGGCCTGGTAAGGACACGTATGAACTCCAGACAGAGAGCCGGCCGCAGGAACTCCAGACAGAGAGCCGGCCGCAGGAACTCCAGACAGAGGACCGGCCGCAGGAGCTCCAGACAGAGAGCCGGCCGGAGGAACTCCAGGCGGAAAGGGAGACGCATAGCTGAGACGAGATGAGATATGAATTGGGCCTCGTCAAAGGTAAGGCTGTACTTCCTAGGTCTCTTATACGCCGTTAGCTATCGATGGAAATGGTTTAGAGCTTTGATTGAAGACTTCATCGAATTCGCAATGTATACCAAGCTATGTTCTCCGGTCCGGTTTAAAGCTAATTAATATATACTTAACCCTATATTTATCCATTCATTTAGGAGAGCTCATAACACGGTTCTGTTGCCCCTTATCAACCCGCAATAGGTTAGGTACTCACCAATCTCTTGGTTACGTTAGCCTCTTTCTACACTCAGCGCATCGTTGCTGCAGTACACTTCGGGGGTGTCAATTAGTACTACCATTGAGTTTGGCGCCTGGGTCAATATTCCCAACCTATTTGCATTTCGGGGCGTGTGCTACCTTACACGACCCTTCAGATCATTCTGGTATATACCTAGGCGGTCGGAGGCTGCTCAACTATTATGGACAGAGTCTATCGGGTTGGCATTTTAGTCCATGTATGCGTTAGGCCACTTTAGAACCATGTATAAGTGAGGTCATGCGGCTCCGTCTGCAGCAGCAAGCAGCTTATGGCAACATTGAAATATGTCTACGTTGACAGTTTATGGAGAGGCTATAACTCTAGATGAATCATCCGCCATTGTCTCTTAATTCCTCATCGCAACGGATACGCTTCTGTAACTCTAAAACCAATACCGATCATCCCCCGTAGTCTAATCCGTGGAACTCGACTTGCATATTTTGGAACCAATGCAGACAACTCCACTGTAAATGACACCATTTCCCGGACCCATTATGTACAAGAGACATTACAACGTGAGAGCGTTAGAAGGTGGCGACAGCGATAGCAATCGCCTGGCCATCAGAGTGAGAAATCGAGATGCTGATCTCCTTGACGCCGGCCTTCTTAGCAGCCGTCTCGGCATCACCGTGAAGCTATTTCTAGTTAGTGACTGATTCGGAGCGTAGGGGAGCTGGGGGTGCGTACAGAAACAACCGGAGCACCGACGTCGTTAGATAAGATCTCAATGTCTTTTAACGCTGCGCCAGCACCTTGGCTTTGGACGCCCAGGCTCTTGAACACAGCCTCCTTTGCACTCCAGCGGCCCGCAAATGAGCTCTGGGGGCTCGCTGCGTTACGGCAGTAGTCGATTTCCTGAGCAGTGAAGTTGCGCTCAATAAATGTGGCGTTCTCGATGTTGATGGCCGAGATGTCCTCAACATCAACACCAACCTTGTTGTTCTTGCCTGTTTGAAGGTTTTGGGCAAGAGACTCCACCACTTGCTTCGTCGTTTTTGTCTTGACCACATGCGGCTCAGCTGCTTGCTTGGCAAAATTGGCTGCGTAGGTGATCGTCTTCGTCTTCTTATCATCAGAAGTCCGGGCGTCAGGGTTGAGCAGCACGCTGCGAAGCTGGTCGTCGGTGTATGGAGAGTCGTTCTTGGCCTTGAAGATCGAGTTGTTGATCATTCCGTTGTGCAAGAAACGGTATGCCTTGTTCTGACGGGCGGTCACCTTGGCAGTGTACTGGGCGTATGTCGACTGGTCGAGAACAGCGAACAGGTACTTAGGGTGGACACCAATGGCCTGAGCACCCTTCTGACCGAAGCCGAAGGATGTGACTGAGAAGGCCTTGACGCCGTCGGTCTGGATGCTTCGGCTGGGGTAAACGATCAGGTCGAATTCCTCCATGACAGGATCGACGTTGTCCGCGTTGCGGTTACCAGGGACGAGACCAGTGTTGAGAACCTGCAAGCAACCGTTCATCATCCAGGCACCGGCGGCACCCTTGGGATGGCCAGTGAGGTATTTCTGGAAGATACCCAAGACAGTGTTACCCTTCTTGCGGCCAAGGTGGGTCAACTGCTTGTTGATGACGGACGACTCGTTCTTGTCGTTCGCCTTCGTCGAGGTACCGTGGAAGGATGCGACGTCGAGGTCGTCAATCGTTAGACCCCAAGTAGCAAGGGCTCCCCGCAGAGGGGCGATGCTGTTGTCCTGCTTCCAGAAATTGTTGCCCAAGCTGCGGACAGCCTCCGTCTCCTGCCTTCCGGCCTCCTTCTCGATGTGTAGTGCACGCTCCTGAGTGTATGCCTTCTCATCAAACTCGGGCGACTGGGCCTTCATCGCCGCAACTTCTTCGTACAGATACTCGAGCTCAGATTCCTTCCAGCTTCGAATCTGCCTCTTACGGATATCAATCTGTCGGCGGCGGTACTTCAGGTCCAGCAGAGGAGATGGGAACTTCGAGCTGTTCTCCTCACGAGCAGTGGTCAACACACCTTGACCAGGAGCCGGGACAGAACGTCCGATCTTGTCACTTGCAGTTGTGGTGAGGGCAATGATACCGTAGATGGGAAGTCCCATCTCGATAGCAAGCTTAGCCGTCATGATGATCTGGCAACCAGCACCCTGGGACTCCATGAAGCCATTACGCGTCGTAGTAGTTGGTCGAGACATCTCCTTGGGCGTTCGGCCGTGAGCAAACTCGTCAATAGCATTGCTCGTAGCGTTCATCATGGCGAATTCGTTGGAACCTTCCTCACTGAACTCATCGTAACCGCCGACAATGCAGATACGGGCCTTGCCCTCCATGATGGTATCGTAGCCGATGTCAACCGATTCGACCGCAGTAGCGCAGGCACCGACTGGGGTCTTGATGGGTCCAGAGGAAGACAACAGCAACATGTTGACCCAGGCAGCAGCTGTGTTGATGAAAGTCTCTTGTAGGACATCGTTCTGAACAGGGCGATCGAGTTTGCGCTCGACGTACATACCGTGAAGGGCATTACTACCACCCATACCGGCACCGATCATGTTACCGACTTCGGACACATGGACGTACTTGTAGAACTCGTAAGGATCGGTGATACCAGCAGACACCAAAGCTTCGGCAACGGAGACTAGAACGAATAGAGTGGAGCGATCGACCTGGGAGATGATGTCGTCCTCGATACCGTATCGCTTAGCATCCCACCCAGTAGGGATTTGACCGGCAACCAGACGGTCAAATCTGATGGCCTTGGGGATCCAGAGAGTTGCACCCTTCTTCATGCGTACAATGTACTCGCCTGATTCAGGGATTTCAAAAATTTCGCACTTGTCGCCATGCTCTCTCTTGTATGCTTCGGCAAGGTCCTTGGAAGCCTCAAAGGGCTCAAGGTCTTCATCAATGGCAACTTCCTGGAGAAGTTGCTTCTTTTCGGGGTTGTAGCCGAAGAAAAGTTCGGGCTCGACCAGGCGGATACCGGAGTGCTCAAGGATATGAGACTCATACTTCTGCTTAATGTCCTTGTCATCAACTGGTTCGCCGGTCTTCGCATCAACCCATCCAGAGTATGGCTGACCCTTGATTGGGCCGTTGTGATTCTTAATGAGACCCATGATCCAGGCCATCTCAACGCAGCCCTCAAGAGAAAAGTGGCCATAAGCTTCCATCTCCCAACGGGTTCTGGAATTGCCCCAGGGGCCGACTTCTGCGAAACCGGTGACGACAACCACCCTTTCAAGATCAACCATGCCCTCCAAGTTCTTGTTTAGTGGCCCGATTTCAGTCTTCCAGTCCGGAAGGGTCGGGAAGTCGAACTTGATGTTGGCACGGGGTGCAATGACCTTCTTCTTGTACAAGGCCTCGGAGTTCTCTCCGTTTACAACCTTGTTTTCGATGGCAGTCTCCTTCGTAACAGCACGGCGAATTTCACTCGTCTCCATGATGTCCTTGCGCAGCCTGGTCATGGTTTCATTCAGATTGGGAATGAACTGAAGACCACCGTTTAGGTCAGCGAAGACAGGCTCGTTCTGGCAGATGTCAGCGATGTCCGGAGACATGAGGCCGAGCAGATTGAAGGCCATCTCCTGCTGTGAGAATGTGCGGACACCAAAAGCTTCAACACCTTCAGCAACGATATTGTTGCCAGACATGAGACCAGTACCACGAGTCCAACCAATGACAGCACCGGTGATGGAAAGGTAGTTCGCCCAGTCTTCGGAGTGCCAACGGTTGAAGAGGGTTTCCAAACCAAGCTTGGACTCGGAGTAAAGACCATCGTTTCCAAAAGTACCATGGTTCGGCGAGAGAGGTAGGATGACCTGCGCCGGGCGAGTAAGGTAACCATGCTCATCCTTCTGGGACTTAACTGCTCCAAGAAGACGCAAGACGTTGGTGAGCATAATGCGGTGCGCCAACTCGGATCTGGAATCGATGCCATCGATTTGTCGGCCCTGCTCAGGGATGGCAGCGAACGGCACGATGTAGTCAAGATCCCACCCGAGGCCGTTCTTCGTGTCGTAGATGTAGTTAACAAGGGCCTCGACGTCTTGCTTGCTGCCACCATTAAACGGAACGACGACAAGCTGGGATCCACGGGCGCCGAACTTGGCATACATAGCTTGGTAGTATTGAGTGACCTCTGGTGAGAAGCGGCTCGTTGTCACAATAACCTTAGCACCTCCGCTGATGAGGCCGGAGAGCACTTCGGCGCCGATCGAGCCAGCTCCAGCACCAGTCATGAGAGCGTATTTGCCTTCGTATGAGATACCGTTTCTGGCGGCCGTTTCCAAGACATCCAAATACACGCCTGTGAGCTTCTTGCTGTATTCCCAGCCATGGAGGGTGGAACGCTTAAGGTGCAGGAAGGGAATGGTCTCCATCTTGCCCTTGCTGACCTGGCTACTGCCCTTCAGACTGCTGGGCTTCTTGACGAGACCATTAGCCTTGCCAGAGTCCTTGTTGAGAATCTGACTCTCGTTCATTGCAAGGGAACGGAGCACATTCCCGTACAGGGCCTTGAATTCGAGTTTTGCGGTCTTGGACATCTTATGCTGCTCTTTGATGAGCTTCACGAGGCGGCCAAGGTCATTCTGCACCTTAGTCCGGCCACCGTACTCAGAGATCTTACCACCCTCCGCCATCTGCTGAACGTAGTGCTCGAGCTTGCGGCAGTTTGCTCGCGGAACTTCCTCATAGGCGAGGTTGCCACGAGCATCAACAGTGGTGTGAGGCCCAGTAGGGACATTGACGTCCTTGTAGACCGGCGACACGCTCAAAACGTCCCTGCAGTTCTCGATCAACTGCTCGCCAAGTTCCTTAGCAAGCTTGTAGGTCTCTCCCCGCTCAGTGGGACAGTTGTCGATATGATACTGCATGAACTGGAGAAGTTTCTGGTTCGATTTGCTCATAATGCGAATACACTGGCTGACGATTTCACGGTCAACGACCTTGAGTTTCCCAAACAGCACGTCGTAATACATTGAGAGGACATCTTGACGGGCCCAGTTCCATGATGAGTCGTAAGATCGAGCCTTGAGCGGACTAAAGGATGGTTCAATTCCGGATGCGTAGAAGTCGCCATGCTCGGCAGTCCAGAGGTCTATTTGCGCCTGCAGGACGGCCTGAGACTGCTGTGTAGCTTGAGCTGCCTTTTCGCCAGCTCGTAGGTCGATCTTCAGGTACCGCGCGAGTAATTCAAGCTGGTTCTTGTACAGAACCTTCTGGTCTTTGGTAAGCGCATCGAGAGCCTCGGGGTCCATCATCATGGCGCCGCCACTGCCGCCAGCGGGGCCAGCAGCCGCCGCCGTTGACAAACTGACGCCGGCGTGGGAAGCATATTTCTGCGTGACATCGTCGAAGAATGCCTTAGCATCGGCCTCGGAGCCCAGACGAGACGCTGGCTCCATAGTGATAGCGAAAACAAGGACACCGTCTTGTCTTCCGGGGCCCAGGCCCCACCGGGTCTCTAAGTACTTTCGTGCCGTGGTGATATTGAAGCCACCAGGCATCTTGGACGAGATAACACGAGCAATCAGCCCCTGCGTCGTCTTTCCAAGCTGGCCATTGAATGTCGCCTGCATCAGCCCACCTAGTTCATCGAGCGGAGTATCTTCCGGTTTCTCGGGCGTCGATCCGAATTCCTTTCCTAGGTCACCGAGAATTTCGTTTTGTAGCGTAGATTTGCCTATAATATCGTGTCAGCCAACACGCAACAGTTTGCTTCCACGCTTATTGCACATACCTCCCACAAGGTCCTTGATCGCCTTGCTCAGTGGTATTTCAAGGAACGGCTTCTTCAGCTTTTGTGCAATCAACGCTCTCACTACATCCATCGCCGGTATTGGCGCATCTGGCACTGCTGCAGCAGGTCCTGCACTGGGACTCGGAGCAGCCGCAGGAGCCGCAGGAGCTGCTGCTGCCCCCGGCGCAGGGGCTGGCGCAGCACCGGACGAGCCAGGCTGAGCAGCGGCTGCAGGTTCGGATTCCTCCTCAATCGGGTCGCCTTCATAGTAGATTTCCTTTCCATCTTTAGCAGAGCAGAGGATTTGCCGTTGTAAAGACTTGGCAGCATCGAAGGCTTCATATTTTGATGCGATTGTGCGTTTGGCCATCACACCCAAGGTGTCGGCGGGACCAATCTCGACGATACGCTCTGCTTGCTGTTCGGCAAGTAGGACATCCTGGGTTTCGATCCATCTCACGGGCGAGGCGAACTGGTATGCGAGCAGCTCAACCAGCAAGGTATGTGCAAGCTCCTGCTCGACCTCGGGACGCATGTTGCCGGTTGTCTCGAGGAGATTATGTATATTCGGGCGAAGGTCGGAGGACGTGTGGGAGGATTAGGGAGCAGATGGGCAGAGACTGCTCCAAATTGGGTATCTCTTAAAATGTTCCGGTTGGGTCTCGCCTTTAGGAGGACGACCACTGAACTGTCAAACGGTAAGCTTCGGGTTCAATGGCCACCGTGTAATTGTCTTGCTGTAGGTCGCTTTAAAGAGGCTTTGTGCATGAGGGGAGGGGAAGGAGGGGGCACGGAGACATACGGGTATAGTATCTACAATGTCGAAGCCCGGACCAAGCTCGACTAAGTGCTGGCTTCCTGAAAAGAAGTCAAGCAAAGCAATGAACAGCTTTGTTGTTCGAGTTGGAAGGGGGGACAACTAGTAGAAGAGAAAATGAAGGGATGAGTCGAGTTAGATACGGGGAAGGGATGGAACGGCGAGAAGGGCGTAACAATATGCTTGTCGGAACCGCAGTCTAGTACCATGCGAGGAGTACTGTATTGCAAGTATTCCGTACGTCTAGTCCGTAAAAAAAAAAGAATTTTGGTTGGCGGTGGTGATCTTGACTCTGCTTGGTGTGTCCACCCACCTCAGCACCTTTTGGTTGGCAGATGGGTTCAGAACGGGTACCACGGGCAGGACAGAGGAAGGGCGGACGGTCTCCAGTATGAGCATGTCATTAGGGTCTGCTGCAAAGTATTGCATGTACAGTGACGGCTTACTGCAGTTCGCACGAGTCGAGTTGATTCTTTTCTACGCGAATTGTACCAATTGCAGCAAGAGAGTGGTTTGGCAAGACCTACCATACATGGCCATGTAGCTTTCCCAAATGTTGAATTGGCCCCAGAATTTTAGAATGGCTACTAAGCTTACAAGGGGGCCGACTAAAGTTTAGCTCCAAGTCTAGAAGGTTGTCTTGCGCTTCCCTGCGGTACAGTAGGAGGTACCTTGACAAATCAGTTGAACAAGAGTTGCCATGTTAAATCTGCCGGTCACGTATTCGCACAGAAGCATACGCGAATACGGTTAGAATTGCCTATCGTGATTTCCATAGACAATATATTTCAAGGGCCGTCCTTCAGAAGCCTCCAACGCTTGGTGGTCCACGGAACATAGGTTCAGGATTCTCCTTGGAGCCCCCTGGCATCTATACTTTCGATGATAGACCTTCATTGTTGGATTGCAGGAATGACCTGATGCGAGTTGAATTGCCATCTTTTGCTTAGTCTAGACGCTGGGGCTCGATCTGATATCACGGCCGACCGGGGGCCAGTCCGGTGTCACAATGGTGCCCCTCCAGCCGCACGGAGACGTTCCTGGCGGGGCTGCTTGCCGCGTCGTAGTGGCACTCATCCGGACTGGGGGAAGAGGATACCGAACCAACAACTTATGTACAGGTACTTCCGAGCACTCAATACATGCCTTATCCGTATGCCGTATACTCAGCCTTCTCTTATCTCCAGACTCGCGTGGTTTCCAGGCTGGAGCTTCAGAGCTAATATCTACTGCAAGTTTCACAAGATCAACGCCAGTGCGTGTATTTCTAAAAACAGCATCTGCGAGCCAGTTATCATGTGTCTAATCAAGCTCGCGAAAAGACCATTCCGAGCTGGGTGATGCAAGAAAATCGGCCAGCCATCAGACTAGGCCACTCTCACGCTTGCATCGGATTGAACATAGATACGGCTCGAGCATGTCGTTGTTCGTACTCAACTCCCAGCGGCCAGCTCAGGTTCAGTAGTGGGATATGTTCTATTTTGGCGCTGGTGTATCCCTCATTCCACTGCAGTTACTGCATTAATTCCTATGACTTGGTCGATATTACTGCTCTTGTCCATAGCCTCATAGTCAAGAGGGGATGGGTTATTAGCACCTACTGCCGTCCAGCTCAACTGACCAATGAGGCTATCAGCGGACCCGGCTCAGCTCAGCCCTACCTGCCTATCTGATGACCTAATGCTGCCATTACACGATCTCGGCCTGCCTAGTAAAGACTGGCAGGGCCTAATAGGCTATAGATCACATGGCTCCGCGCGGGACGTAGCGTGGTCGTCGAGGATAAGCAAGGGCGAACCCTCCTGGCAGTCAGCATTTAGTGAAGACGAGCGGCTACCCTGACATAATATCTCCGAATGTACATGTAAACACGGATAAGGAGAAGGCTGATATCATTATCGAGGGCTACATTAGTGTCCACATAGACAAGCGTACGTAGGTAGAACTTCTAGACAATCGATGAGAAGGTCAGATAAATCAGAGATGAAGACTCGGGAACGTGACGCTAGTCCAATACCATTATCTACCTAGTAGTTTGAAGAACTCCCGTGGAATTACTCTACGCTCAAGCAGGATTACGGTGCAATACCTAGCTACCTACTTTACCAAGGTAGACACAGACAGATACGGCCCTGAAGCAGACGATAGCAGAACTCGTGATGAGAGAAAGACAACCGAACGGTCTCTGAATTGAGGACACTTCCATGCATCTTAGTAATACTGACCGCGGCCTATGTGGATGTGGTTACTAAGTTGAAGATATAAATTTAGATAGAGAGAAGGCATCTGTGTAAGGATTGAGGTTGTAAGCAAGATAGCCGCCGGGCTGGGCGTCGAGATCCGTCGGCACCGTAGGCGCACACATGCAACTCATCCGGATAGGTACTGATACAAAGCAGTGTGCTGCAGGCTTCCAAATCGCTACATCCCTGCCGTGGATCTTAGCCGGTAGCTGCAGGTGTGGGGCTTGTGGCACACCATTCGCCGATTTGCCCCAACAAAGATGCTTGAGAATTTTTGGCGAGAAGGCTCCAATGCACAACGGAGGATCCAGTGAGACGTTTACAGTCGTGTCGTTGAGTTGTATAGGGTGACGGATTGACCCGATAAGGGGAAATCTTAAACGGAAGAAGGGAAAGGGATTTTGAAGTAGGTACGGATTACCGCTTATACCATACGATTTTCAAGAGCTTATACTGGGTACTAAGCATATTCCCTAATCCACCATTGAGCACTATCAATTGGCGTTGGATGGTGCAGGTGGATTTGCTGTCAACTGTCCAAAAGTACCTAACAACAAGAACAAGACTTCAGTAAGGTGTAGTCCACCCTATTTGGAGCTTGTAAATCCCAATCCTCTTCTACAGCTTCTTCCCCCCTCTTAAAACACTTTCCCCCCTTTCAACATCCCAAATCATCCCTCCATTGAACTTGCTTACTTGGAGCAAGCCTTGACTCGCCGCACTTAGGAGGTGAATGTAACTTCTTTCTATACCTACTTGCATCCTCCTCATCTCCTTGCACTTGTGCGTGCAGTCCTCTTCCCTCGACATTGGCGCCTTATAAGTTCTAGTTCAAGCAAGCAAGGAGAAAGAAGCGTTCATATCTACCCCACATCATCACCACCACATCTCCGCAAATTACTTCAGTATTCTCTTCCTTCCCTTCGCTACGCTCGGCGTCGTTACGTGGGTGGGGTCCTTGTGGAAAGCCCTTGGCCCCAAAATCTCCTGCTCTTTACTGAGTCTACGGAGCAAAAATTGACTGTAAGAGAATTGGAGTAGCGCTTGGAGTGTATATCGTCCTGTGGAGGTGCTAACTAGGCTAAGGAGACGTCTAATTCTTCCTCCTGTTGGATTTTTCACCTAGTCCTTTATACTCGTTAATCAAGATGTACGGCGCGGGAACCGGCACCGGTCCTCAGACCGGAGTCTCGACACCTAGAACTTCCGCGTCTCTCCGACCTCTTACTCTCTCACACGGCTCCTTGGAGACGGCCTTCCTTGTACCGACCAGCCGGCACTATCATGCTTCACAACTCCGAGACCGGTTCACAGCGACTCTCCCAACGCCGACAGATGAGCTGGCCCAAGATGATGAGCCTTCATCCGTAGCCGAGTTGGTGGCGAGATACATGGGTTTTGTTGCGCGGGAAATCGAAGAGGGCGAGGATGATGAACATGGCTCGTACGAAGAGGTCTTGAAGCTCGTCCTTAATGAGTTCGAGCGCATGTTTCTTCGCGGCAACGATGTGCACGCCCTCGCCAAGAACCTGCCCGGTATATTGGAGAAGCAGATTGCAGTCGTCCGGTGCTACTTCGCGGCTCGTTCGGTCACGAATCGCGTAATCAAGCCACATGAATCTGCCCTTACGAGGGCTGCTGAGGACGGAGATGCTGTCATCTACAGCATATTTGGTGGCCAAGGCAACATTGTCGAGTATTTCGACGAGCTCCGCGAAGTCTACGAGACATATCCTTCATTTGTAGGCGACCTGATAACCTCAGCGGCCGATCTTCTCAAAACTCTCTCGCTCGATTCCAGAATCCAAAAGCTTTATGCCAAGGGCCTTGATGTCTTAGATTGGTTACAAGCTCCGGACTCGACCCCCGATGCCGACTACTTGATTTCCGCACCGGTCAGTCTGCCCCTTATCGGCCTGGTGCAGTTGGCACACTATCAAGTTCTTGCCAAGGGACTCGGAATTCACCCCGGAATTCTGCGGGAGCGAACCCGAGGCGCTACCGGTCACTCTCAGGGAATCGTGGTTGCTGCCGCTGTTGCCGCCGCCGATTCGTGGGAGTCGTACGAGGACCTAGCCAAGGATGCCCTTACCATTCTCTTCTGGATTGGCGCCCGAAGCCAACAGGTCTTTCCCCGAACCTCCATGACACCGAATGTGCTACAAGATTCGAACGACAATGGCGAGGGTGAGCCGACGCCCATGTTGAGTATTCGAGATTTGCCCCAGAGCGAGGTGCAGAAGCACATCGATGCTACGAACCAGTACCTCCCCGAGGACCGGCATATCGCGATCTCCCTGGTGAACAGCCCGCGGAATATGGTCGTGACTGGTCCGCCTATGTCCTTGTATGGTTTGAATCTGCAACTGCGGAAGGTCAAGGCTCCTACCGGCCTCGATCAGACCCGGGTCCCGCATACTGAGCGTAAAGTTCGATTTGTGAACAGATTTCTCCCTATCACGGCACCTTTCCACAGCAAGTATCTGGCTAATGCGACGAAGTTGGTGGATGAGGATCTCAAGGATGTCAAGATCGACGTCAAACAACTCGGCATCGCCGTCTACAATACCCACACTGGAGCTGATCTGAGAGATGAGGTCGATGGTGACATCGTACCGTCCTTGACTCGGATGATTACGAGAGATCCAGTCAACTGGGAGACCGCGACCGTCTTCCCCGATGCAACCCATGTGCTGGACTTCGGTCCTGGTGGTATTTCCGGCCTTGGTATCCTAACGAACCGTAACAAAGAGGGTACTGGCGTGCGCGTCATTCTGGCTGGAACCATCGACGGCAGCGTCCAAGATGTTGGTTACAAGGCTGAGCTCTTCGACCGTGATGAGGAACATGCTGTCATCTACGCAGATAACTGGGTCAAGGAATACGGGCCCCGCTTGATCAAGACCAAGGGCGGCAAGACGTACGTAGACACGAAGATGAGCAGACTTCTCGGCCTCCCCCCCGTCATGGTGGCAGGAATGACGCCGTCGACTGTCCCGTGGGATTTCGTTGCGGCGACGATGAATGCCGGGTATCAAATCGAGTTGGCCGGTGGTGGATACTACAACGCCAAGACCATGACTGAGGCATTGACGAAGATTGAGAAAGCTATACCGGCCGGTCGTGGTATCACTGTCAACCTTATCTACGTCAACCCGCGAGCAATGGGGTGGCAGATTCCTCTGTTGGGCCGCCTGAGATCTGAAGGCGTCCCTATCGAGGGCCTTACAATCGGCGCAGGTGTCCCTTCGATTGAAGTTGCACAGGAATATATCGAGACGCTCGGTCTCAAGCATATCTCCTTCAAGCCTGGTTCCATGGAGGCCATCCAGTCCGTTATCAACATCGCAAAGGCCAACCCGACGTTCCCTGTCATTCTACAATGGACTGGCGGCCGTGGTGGCGGCCACCACTCCTATGAAGACTTCCACCAACCTATACTGCAGATGTATGGTCGTATCCGACGGTCAAGTAACATCATCTTGGTTGCCGGCAGTGGTTTCGGTGGTGCTGAGGACACCTACCCCTATCTGACCGGAGAATGGTCAAAGAAGTACGGCTACCCGCCGATGCCATTTGACGGCTGCATGTTTGGCAGTCGGATGATGGTCGCTAAAGAATGCCATACCAGCAGAGCCGCGAAGCAGGCCATAGTTGATGCTCCCGGAGTCAGCGATGACCAATGGGAGAAAACCTACAAGGGTCCAGCTGGTGGGGTAATTACTGTCAGATCCGAGATGGGCGAGCCGATTCACAAGCTTGCCACGCGTGGTGTCAAATTCTGGGCGGAGATGGACCAGAAGATCTTCTCTCTGCCCAAGGAGAAGCGTGTAGCCGAGCTCAAGAAGAACAGAGAGTACATCATTAAGAAGCTGAACGAAGACTTCCAGAAGGTGTGGTTCGGTCGTAACAAGGCTGGCGAGACTGTTGACCTTGAGGACATGACCTACGGAGAGGTGGTCCGGCGACTCGTTGAGCTTCTCTACGTCAAGCATCAGTCCCGCTGGATTGACCCGTCGTATATGAAGCTCACGGGTGACTTCATCCACCGTGTCGAGGAGCGGTTCACCGTTGGTGTCAACCAACCATCTCTTCTGCAGAGCTACTCCGATCTCAACGAGCCTTTCGCCACTGTAGAGAGGGTTCTCTCTCACTACCCTGAAGCCGAGACCCAGATCATCAACGCCCAAGATGTCCAGCATTTTCTCCTTCTCTGCCAACGCCGTGGCCAGAAGCCGGTCACATTCGTCCCAGCACTTGACGAGAATTTTGAATTCTTTTTCAAGAAGGATTCCCTATGGCAATCCGAGGACCTCGATGCCGTGATGGATCAGGACGTCGAGCGGACCTGCATCCTCCAGGGTCCAATGGCTGTCAAATTCTCGACTGTCATGGACGAGCCTATCAAGGACATCCTTGATAGCATCCACAATTCTCACATCGCCAGCCTTACACAGGATGTCTACGGCGGCAATGGCGAAACCATCCCGGTCATCGAATATTTCGGAGGCAAGCTCGTCGACCCAGAGATTCCCCTGGATATTGAAGGCCTCACTGTCTCGTATGACAATCAGAAGAACACCTACCGCCTCTCGTCGTCGCCAAATGTGGCATTGCCCTCTGTCGACTCCTGGCTTTCTCTTCTTGCAGGCCCAAATCGTTCTTGGAGGCACGCACTGTTCACTTCCGACGCCATCGTCCAAGGGCAGAAGTATCAAACTAACCCTATGAAGAGGGTTTTCGCCCCTGTTCGAGGACTTTTTGTCGAGATCCATTATCCTAATGACCCAAGCAAGACTTCCATCGTTGTCCGAGAACAGCCAAGACATAATAAATACGAGGATGTTGTTGAGGTCAAATTGGATAGCAACGGCATCATCGTTGTCAACTTAATCAAGGAGACTACTGCCCTTGGCAAACCTGTCTCCCTGCCTCTCTGGTTCACCTACAACCCCGACGCCGGCTATGCCCCTATCCATGAGGTTATGGAGGGCCGCAACGACCGTATCAAGGAGTTCTACTGGCGTGCATGGTTTGGTGATGACGAGTTCGACCTTGATACACCTGTTACGAGCAGGTTTGACGGTGGAGAGACCACAATCACTAGCGAGGACATCAATGACTTCGTGCACGCCGTTGGAAACACCGGCGAGGCTTTCGTCGACCGACCCGGCAAGGTGATGTACGCACCCATGGACTTCGCGATTGTTGTCGGATGGAAAGCTATCACGAAGCCGATCTTCCCCCGCCAGATCGATGGCGACCTGCTTAAGCTTGTCCATCTGTCTAATGGTTTCCGAATGCTGCCCGGTGCTGAGCCTCTCAAGAAAGGCGACCACGTCAAGACAACAGCCCGCATCAATGCTGTCATCAATCAAGAGTCCGGTAAGATGGTCGAGGGCTGCGGTACCATCCATAGAGACGGTAAGGCCGTTATGGAGGTCACCTCGCAATTCTTGTACCGGGGTACCTACACCGACTTTGAGAACACCTTCCAACGCAAGGTGGAGGCCCCCGTGCAAGTCCACCTTGCCACAACCAAGGATGTTGCTATATTGAAGTCCAAGGATTGGATCCAGCTTGACAAAGACGACAGCGAGCTCCTCGGCCAGACGCTAACGTTCCACTTGCAAAGCTTTGTTAAGTATAAGAATAAGACACTCTTCAGCAGCGTCACCACACGTGGTCATGTCGAACTTGAGCTTCCCACGAAGGAGATCATTCAGGTCGCGACTGTCGACTACGAGGCAGGTGTCTCTCACGGAAACCCCGTCCTCGACTACCTCGAGCGCTTCGGCACTTCGATCGAGCAGCCCGTCAACTTCGAGAACGTCATTCCTCTTAATGGCAAGACGCCCCTGCAGTTGAAGGCCCCTGCCTCGAACGAGAACTATGCCAAGGTCTCCGGCGACTACAACCCTATCCACGTCTCGCGGGTCTTCGCTGGCTATGCCAACCTTCCGGGCACTATTACCCATGGCATGTACTCCAGTGCTGCTGTGCGCAAATTAGTGGAAACTTGGGCTGCCGACAACAACGTCGCACGTGTCCGCAGCTTCCAGGCGTCGTTGGTCGGTATGGTACTTCCCAATGATGACATCCACGTCCGACTCCAGCATGTCGGCATGGTGGGTGGCCGCAAGATCGTTAAGGTCGAGGCTAGCAACAAGGAAACCGAAGAGAAGGTTCTCCTGGGTGAGGCCGAAATCGACCAGCCGGTGACTGCATATGTCTTTACTGGTCAAGGCTCCCAAGAACAGGGCATGGGCATGGATCTATACGCCAGCAGCCCAGTTGCCCGGGAGGTTTGGGATAGAGCCGACAAGTATCTCTTGGACAACTATGGTATTTTTTCCTCCCCCCTGATTGATGCTGGCATGACCACAAAAGCTAACTGCATGCCAGGTTTCTCTATCCTAGATATCGTCCGGAATAACCCCAAGGAACTCACTGTTCATTTCGGCGGAGCCCGCGGCAAGGCCATCCGGGAGAACTACATCACTATGACCTTCGAGACCGTCGCAGCCGACGGAACCCTCAAGTCAGAGCGTATCTTCAAGGACATCACTGAGAAGACCAGGTCGTACACCTACAAGTCTCCCACGGGTCTCCTATCGGCGACGCAATTTACCCAGCCTGCCCTCACACTCACGGAGAAGGCCAGTTTCGAGGACATGAAAGCTAAGGGGCTCGTCTCGAAGGAGGCTACCTTCGCGGGTCACTCCCTTGGCGAGTATTCCGCCCTGACCGCCATGGCCAACGTCATGCCTATCGAGTCCTTGGTGTCGGTCG
Source organism: Monosporascus ibericus (assembly GCA_004154915.1). Taxonomy (NCBI): domain Eukaryota; kingdom Fungi; phylum Ascomycota; class Sordariomycetes; order Xylariales; genus Monosporascus; species Monosporascus ibericus. The sequence continues at coordinate 20,368 of QJNU01000910.1, forward strand.
TGTTCTACCGCGGTCTGACTATGCAGGTGGCTGTCGAGCGAGACGAACAAGGCCGATCCAACTATTCCATGTGTGCTGTCAACCCCAGTCGTATTTCGAAGACGTTCGATGAGGAAGCTCTTCGCTTTGTCACCGCAAATATTTCCGAGGAGACGGGCTGGCTGTTAGAAATTGTCAACTTGAACATCGCCAACATGCAGTACGTGTGCGCAGGTGACCTGCGTGCTCTTGACACCCTCACAAGTGTCATGAACTTCCTGAAGGTCCAAAAGGTTGACATCGTGCAACTGAAGAAGGACCTCAGCCCAGAGAAGGTGAAAGAGCACCTCGTCGAAATCATCAGGGGTTGCAAGCAGCAGGCTGAGGCCAAGCCTCAACCTATTGATCTCCAGAGAGGATTCGCTACGGTCCCTCTCAAGGGCATCGATGTACCTTTCCACTCCTCCTTCTTGCGCTCGGGCGTAAAGCCCTTCCGATCCTTCATTCTCAAGAAGATTAACAAGACCACGGTTGACCCCGCCCTATTGGTCGGGAAGTACATTCCCAACGTCACTGCAAGGCCATTTGAGCTTACCAAGGAGTACTTCCAAGACGTATATAAGCTCACTGGTTCGCCTAAGATCGCCAATATTCTGCAGAACTGGGAGAAGTACCAGGACGATGCCCCAACAGTCAATGGTACCAATGGTTTCCATGAAGAAATCCAGGTCAATGGTCAATAGACGCCGTTGCATTAGACATGAGCGGTGATAGATGCATCTTTGGGGGGTCGGGAAAGAAGTCTCAAGTTTACTAGAGATATGACAGTAACGAGATTCATGTACATTGTTGTTCATCTTTGGTTGGGCCATGGTCACGCTCCTGCATCGGCGTTCTGGGCTTGGGAATGTTCTGTCTGTTTTCACGTTACCCCCTCATAGATCTAAAATGGCTTTAGCAGTTAGAAAGAAGGATATATCCGATAAGTTCAATACGTTCTGCGTTGAATAGTGTCCACCATGTCAGAGTCCAGTCGTATACCCAACCACTCTTTAATTAGATCGAGCTGCTGTCTAGTGATCGGGGTCGTTCAACTAAGCAAGAATACCGGTCTCCCCCATTTGGTAATCTGGTATAGCATTGGTTTTGTGGCTGTCGTCAACCTGGACGGGCACTTTCGATATCTCATTTCAACACTACTGTCATCCCACCAATAGGCCTTTTGCAGACCTAGGGGTTTTAAGCGTCCGGCTCGTGGGAGCGGATGCCGTTGTTTCTTGTGCTTGTCGACCTGTTGCATAACCTTGCCTTATTAGGAGGGAAGGCAGAGAGACGTGAGGGGGACAATCGAAGTCGCAGGTCTAACAACCCGCGCCGCTGCTAATAATCAAAGGGGTGGGAGCGTCTTCTTGCTATATCCAAGGGAAACATACTGGCTTCTGCAAGAGCTGGTCTGGGATGTGTGTACCTACGCAGAGTCGGGGGACGGTGGCCGAGCGGTTCGATATGCTGTACTGCTTGCTTCCCGTTATCTCTTCGCCCTCGCAGAACAGAACTGGCCGAGCCATCTTTCCCGCCTTCTCCGTAGGCTTGTGTCAGCTAGCTGGGGGTTGCGGAGCGCTCCCCGTATACGGAAAGGCCCTACTGATCGGAGTATATATGCTCCGTGTCTAAGCCACTTCAGCGCTGTACGCGTGCTATAGCACCTACAGCTTAGCCCAACAACAACATAACTGATGTCTCCTGTATCTGACAGTATGAGACTCTGTATCACGCACTGAAGTAGTGTTATGACCCAATAAGCTTGGCAGCCTCCCGTACGGTCGGAGACAACGGAAGCTAGCGTCCAAAGGTCAGGGGTTACGTGATGGGCTCGAAGGGCTCGAAGGGCCAAGACGTTCGAGCCAGTCGAGTCGAGAGACGACTCGACGCACTCGACGAGCTCGAAGGTTCGAGCCGGTCGAGCGCATCGAGCCAAAAACAAGATATATACGCTCATTAGTTCATAGTCTAGATAGATCACCAACTTGTAATACAACTTGGTTACCCAGATTACCTTTGACAATCTGCTATTTACCAGAGGTGACTATCGCATACCTCATTGCTTAGTTTCCCAAGATACTGCTGCCAACATATGCCAACATAAACCGTACGACTAGGTTTAATAGTTGGTTAAACCGACTAGCCGTCACAAGTAGTTGTATATAGCTGTTGTAGACTTGGCTGGGGAACGAAAGAATCCTAATACGGGTTTTGGGCGGTGAATGCCTCCTTAAATATATTGCTCTACAGCCGAAATCGGGAGAGCAGCTGACGTTGCCTATTTGCCACTATTACCACTATTGCCAATAGTATATGTATAAATAGAAAGGCTCCCTCCAACCCCATCTTTGAAAAGAGAATAAAAATAAAAGAAGAAAGGTCCCGAAACTTGGCACGCTTAAGACGTACGTTGTTTAAACTGATGGAAATACGAATAAGGGCAAAGCGAGATGCTGGCTAAATGAAAAGGCTGACATCCAAACCCGTCCGGATCCGCAGCCGACCGCAATAGCCCGTGCCGTAACGGCCGAGCACTTAGGGCGATAATCAGGAGGTAGCCAGAGCAGGTTCCGGCCGTTGCAAGTTATCCATTCGTTCTTTAAACCTAGGTTAGAATAATTGTTAGGAGATTGCTGACGGGCGGTAGGTAAAAGGTAATTTTCTAATAATGCAGGCAGTGGTATAGTGCCGGTATCTGTTATAAGATAGCTCCCATCGGGCGAGAAGGCCACCGAGGTGACAAAGCCGCCGTGGCCCTCGAGCGTCGAAAGGCACGCGCTCCATTTATTTTCTACAGCCGGCTTCAGAATCAACCATCGCGGTTCTTCGCTTTGGAAATGACGCCGTATTATACTATGGGACGGGCTAAAAATAAGCGCCGATATTGTCAAACAGCCTGAGACCACGCAAATTGAGTATCCTCGTTGCAGCTTCATTCGTATATTGGTTCTGATGATGATAACAGCTAACTGTCTCTCGTCAGGGC